>QNGE01004210.1:0-57245 GCA_008508345.1 Paragonimus westermani
GCGTACCTGGGGAAAACGCGGCTTAGTGCGACGAGCACTAAATTGGTAAGCCCGACTGAATTTGTGAGCCCGACTAATTTGGTGAGCTCGACTAAACCTGGCTTTTTGCTTATGCTGGTTCTTGTTGTTACCTCTTACAATAACATTACTGGCACCCATTTTTGTGAAATATCGCAGTGTCCCTGGGTTCCCACGTTGCCCCGATTAGGGTCCTCAACCTTAACGGGCAATCAAAGTAGCGACTGGTGTTGTCTGTTCACTGTTCTAGTGTGTCCCTTTTTGATGGTTCCTCTTTGCGCTGTAACACTTGATCAGTTGACTGTGAAACCGTACCTGCTTTCGGTGTTAAGTACCACCACTGTTCCTCTGGAACTTTAATCATACCACCTTGAAAACGTTCTGTCAGAACATATTCTATCCCCAAGCTTTATAACCCAATGAGTCTGCTGGGATCAACCCTTGCGTCCAAACTGGCCCACACTTGGTTAAGCCCAGCGGCCATTCTCCTCAGCTGGGTCAGGGACATTTCGTCCTGAGTTATCTCCCAATCTACAACCCCATCAAAGTTTTCGAGGGTGCAAAACTGCAAATCACCCTACAGAAACTCCGAAAACAAGGGTAGTCTGAAGGTCATTGACCTTGGGCTAACAGAGGCGGACGAAGCGGCCCACAAAGAACAATGTATATGAACAGGCTGTGATGAAATGGCTGCCACTCCCAAGAGGACCCACGAAGCTGTATCGCCAATTACGCACTCTCGTTCTCACGCCAATGAGAGTGCTTTCTCATACACTTCCTCATGCAATTCCGTCTCCTTTGGCACCGAGTCAAACGAGGAAGTAGTCTTCAATTGCGTGAACACCGATTGTCTGAACGTCCTGAGCAAACTACCAGAAATCAGAGAGTTGGTCCACAAAACTAGTCCCCACACCCTTAATTCAGAAGGAACACGGTTTATTCGCGGATATCAGTAATAATGAACTGCATGTCCCTGGTTCCTATCTGTATTTAATTAACATCCCCGTGGACACATGGTAGTCTGTGTCTTCATCCTCCACCAGAAGCTGCCGGTGCCAGCTGTTGTAGAAGACTTCAACTTCCCAGAGAAATCAGACAGGATCTGGCTCCAACTCCAACTTCGTATACGTGACACGCTTCTTGTTGATATGTGCGCGTTAAACAACGATTCATGTGTTGAAGTAACCTTTCAAGCCTCAACAGAAGGAGTGCAGTCGTCAGAAAATCAGACAGCTACGATGTCAAGATGGGTTGCACACATCGCTTTGACAGCAATAACTCAAACCGGCGGGCTACATTCTTGTGAACAACAGTCTTCGTGATCTCCTACGTCAATTATTGTCCTCGGTGTTCAGTGTGACTTTCACAAGCAAACTGAACTAGATTGGGGTACACGGAAAGTATCAGGCCAGCAAAATTAAGGTCATGAAGGCTGTTACAATTAAGAACATTGTCTTCGATCACATCAGTCATTTTCAGATACGGTATATCACTCTTGTATCGCCGGAGAAACGGAGGAAGAAGTGGACTAGGAGGCTAGAATGTCGCTCAATAACGCGCGAGACCGCGAAGGTGGACGAAAACTCGGAATGAAAACCGATGCTGATCAATTGTTTTCAGCCACATAGTGTGTCAACCCGGCGTGTATATATGTGGTAATGTTTACATGTGTCTCTGCATGGACATATGCATATATTTTAAGAGCTGTTTTCAGATTTTTGGGCTGAGTACCCATTTTCATCATAGACTTGGGAACTTGGCAATATGCAACAGCGGATACGAGTGATCCCATATTTGAAAAGTAGTGTGCATCGTTATGATGTTGTCACATTTCAGATTACTGGAAAACGTGTATCGAAATTGCAAGCCGACACACAAGGTAAGACGGACTATTATTTATAAATCTGTGTTCCGTTTGCAGGGTGCATCCACGTTTCAACGCGTTATGTCTAGTGTCGCATATCAATAATGAGTACCCTTAGGAAAATTGAATACTGCTTCCTGAACAAAATTTTCCCACAGATTGTCTCTCCGTCATAATTCGCATGAACAGCGACAAGGAGTTAAGCCTGTAGTGAGATAACCTTCGACGTCCCCAAAATTCTAAACTCCGCGCAACGTGAGAGTTGCCTTGCCAGTACCACCGCGCCGATTCACATTACCTTGTGAATGTAAATTTACTACAAACCACTAGCATCAAAGTAAGTGGGGCGGCATAGGTATCGCAGTTTCGCTCGTAGCTGTATAATGAATCCACATCATCTCTACTGGTGGAGGTACATTCACTAGGATAACAATGTTGAGATATTACCGCTAGGAATGCCGCTTAACCAGTAATACGCTTGTTTGAATTCTGAAGGTCGACTGGAATTTTCGGTCGGCGCACTCTTCCACTCTGGCGTCTGCTGTGCGGTTGTGCTCAAGATGCTCTCATGTCCAGCTCCCTAGCACTCCTTAATTGTTACGTTGAAGTTTGTTGTGAACGGTGAGTAAATCAATAAATAAAGTTTGTTTGCAGATTCATCGTTTTCTCCCTGCGACTTCCGATCCACGGTAGCATAAGGATGGGGAAACCTTGGGCGTACAAATTCATGAACCTAACACTACAATCTGTTGAGCCCGTTCCATAAGCTTTTTTATACTGGTTTTTATTATTTATTGCACCCTCTGTATACGCCAGATTCAATTATTTCTCCCGTATCTCCATACTTATATTCATTCATACATAGCACTAAATTTCGTTCCCTGGTTCCACTAGTTTCTAAGCGTTTAATTTTGTCAGAATCCTGTGTATATTTGAATGATGCAGTCAGATACCTCAGTCTGCAAACCGGAGCTCGACAAGGTAAATGCGAAGGAGAACGTCTTAAGTTTTCGTGTCCCCGATTATGTCCCGGACGACCCAGAGTACTGGATAGCGCAGCTTGAGCTGAAATTCCAGTTAGCGCGCATCACTAGCCAGACTGCCAAGTTCACATACTTGGCTACCGCGTTGCCAATGTCGGTCGTACCCTGTGCCCGAGATTTAGTGAGTAAACCACCTGAGAGCAACCCTTACGCCGCACTTAAGAACGCATTCTTTGAACGTGCTGTCATATCGGAAGTAAAACGAATTAAGCGGGCCCTTAGCGAGCTACAGCTGAGATCTCACTCCATCTCAATTGCTTCGACCGTTAAAACAAGTGAGACAAAATCGCAGGATTGACGACAAACTCATGCGTTACCTTTGGATGCAGAGGTTGCCCGACTTTGTACAGGCAACTATTTCTTCATTCATTTCAACGAGTACTTTGGATGACTCGGCAAAATCGGCCGATTCAGTCATTCTACACCTTCCCAGCAAAATGCACCGGGTCGATGCACACACAGAAGACACACCCGCCGACTTGATAGCAAAAGTGGAAGCACTTTGTCGGGAAACCCAAGCTCTTAAAGCTTCTCGCTCTCGCCCCTCTTCCAGAGGACGTAACCGTTCTAGGTCGCATACAAGAACGGGATACTGTTGGTATAATCACATGTTTGAGACCAAGGCACAGAAATCCGTTAAGCTGAGCACCTTCTCAACCGCCTCGGGGAACGGAAGTGCCAGCAACTAATGGCGACAGCTGTTGCTGGCAATTCTACCCATGGTCGTCTATTTTTTTTATACACGATGGGAGTTCCAGGTTGCGTTTTTTAGTGGATACCGGCGCTCAGGTCGGTGTCGTACCACCTAGAAAAGAGGACACGCCTCGATCAACGCCCTTCCAGCTCCAGGCTTCCAATGGAACCCCAATACGCGCTTTTGGCACACGCTCCTTGACGTTGGACGTGGGCCCGCGGCCTGCTTTTCGTTGGGTGTTCATCATAGCGGGTGTGCCAGATGCTATTTTGAACATGGACTTCTCAAATCATTTTGAATTGGTCATCGACGCAGGTCACCACAAGCTCCTTGATGCCCTACCGAGTATATCCTCTATAGTGACCACTTTTTCGACGACTGTCCTCAGCCCACTGCTTGCTGAACCAAGCGGTGACGGCAGATATCGAACGGTATTGCGTGAATTCGCGGGGTTGACCCGTCCACCTAACGAGTTACCTGCCGTCATTACGGACGTGATACACCACATCAAAACGAAAGGTCCACCAGTTTTTCAGCGACCGCGAAGGCTGGCGCCAGACAAACTGCGCATCGCTCGTGCCGAATTTCAGCACATGATGGACATGGATACAATCCGCCCCTCTGAGAGCCCATGGGCATTTCTTCTGCACATGGTGCCAAAGAGGACAGAAGGTGATTGGCGTCCTTGCGGAGATTATCGTGGATTGAACAATGCCGCTCTTCCAGATAGGTACCTTGTGCCATATGTCCACGATATATCTAACAACAGATTTCAACCTGACAATTGAGAGGTGCCAGGGAGCTGGCGTGAGAGCATCTTGAGCACAACCGCACAGCAGACGCCAGAGTGGAAGAGTGCGCCGACCGAAAATTCCAGTCGACCTTCAGAATTCAAACAAGCGTATTACTGGTTAAGCGGCATTCCTAACGGTAATATCTCAACATTGTTATCCTAGTGAATGTACCTCCACCAGTAGAGATGATGTGGATTCATTATACAGCTACGAGCGAAACTGCGATACCTATGCCGCCCCACTTACTTTGATGCTAGTGGTTTGTAGTAAATTTACATTCACAAGGTAATGTGAATCGGCGCGGTGGTACTGGCAAGGCAACTCTCACGTTGCGNTCGGGGTAATAAACGAACTTTGCACCTAACCCCCGAAGCCTCCACGTCTTTCGCCAATGTTAAGCAGACACTCGCGTCTTCAATCATGTTGCATTTCCAACAACCGGAAGCACCAATTAGTATCGCCGTGGATGCATCAGACACAGCCATAGGTGCAGTGCTACAACAAGCAGTTCGCAAGACGTGGCAACCGATTACATTCTTTTCTCAACGTTTCAGCGATACCTTCGGTCGTGAACTCTTAGCAGTGTATAGGGCTGTGCGCCATTTTCGCCACGCACTCGAGGGCCGCGATTTCATTATTTTCACGAATCACAAACCTCTCGTGTACGCTTTCCGGAGTTACTCCAATAAACATTCACCTCGAGAAACTCGACAGCTAGACTATATAGCCCAGTTTTCTACGGACATACGCCATGTCTCCGGAGCTGCAAACGTCGCCGCAGATACTCTATCACGAATGCACAACGTGTCTACAGCTACCGGCTTGATATCACATCACAACATAGCAGCACAACAACAGTCCGATTGCACGTTTACGGATGTTCTGAAACGCACGAACTTACGCTTTGTCACAGTTCCATTGACGTATTCGCCCGGTACCATCATATGTGACAATACGCTGGGATACCCCGGCCAGTCGTGCCACATTCGTTACGAAAAGCAGTTTTCGAAGCGTTGCATAACTTGTCACATCCAGGGATACGCGCATCACTAAGACTGATCGCGGATCGCTTCGTCTGGCCTAACATGAATCGGGACGTACGCCATTGGGCCCGTTGCTATATTGCGTATCGACGTTCCAAGGTCAACCGACACATGAGAACCCCTCTGGAAACTTTTCCAATTCCCGACGATCGTTTTGAACATGTCCACCTGGACCTCGTCGGGCCACTTCCACCTTCGAGGAGCTACACCCACCTGCTCACGTGTATCGACCGGTTTACTTGCTGACAAGGAGCCATACCGTTGTAAGACACATCGACCGTGTCTGTGGCTCGCGCTTTTGTCGACCGTTGGGTTGCACGTTATGATTGTCTGTCGACTGTTACAACTGAACGCGGAACGCAGTTCGAATCAGCTTTATTTTCACAACTGACCAAGCTGTTAGGCNGTTGTAAGACACATCGACCGTGTCTGTGGCTCGCGCTTTTGTCGACCGTTGGGTTGCACGTTATGATTGTCTGTCGACTGTTACAACTGAACGCGGAACGCAGTTCGAATCAGCTTTATTTTCACAACTGACCAAGCTGTTAGGCGTACATCGAGCAAGCACCACAGCATATCACCAACAAGCGAATGGACTCGTAGAGCGTTTCAATCGTCAGCTCAAGCCTCATTACGTGTTCACGAGCGCATGGATTGAACAGAAACCTTGTCTCCAGTTCTACTGGGTATACGCAATTGTGTCAAGGAAGACACTACGACCCCGGCGTCACTTGTATATGGTCGTCCTTTAAACCTTCCAGCTGATTTCTTCCAATCGTCAAGCAAAACTGCTGTCGACACTCAAGAATACGCCAACAGACTAGCCAATTACATGCGATCACTACAACCGAGCGCTACACGTATTCAAAAATCTTCGTCTTATGTTCCCAAAGAACTCAGCAATTGTAAGTTCGTGTTTCTGCGACCAGAATGTGTTAAGAAACCGCTGCAACAACCGTACAAAGGACCTTTTCGCGTCATTAAACGGTCCGCAAAACCTATGTGATTGGTCAGCATCTCACCATCTCTATTGACCGCCTTAAACCTGCTTTCACCGACTCACCCGCTGGTTTGGCAAAACCAATACCACCTGAGCCGTCTCCATCTACTTCAACTTCCGATTTAGCCTCAGCGTTGCCTTCCGCATCCATTCCTGAAAACCTCCCTCCTCAACCTACAACTCGTTCAGGGAGGCGCGTCCATTTTCCCGCGCGTTTTCCGGAGTAGTTTACTGTTTCTATTTAGCGTTCCTTGTACGGTTGAAAATTCATCATGTGTATTCCAGGCTCCTGTCGACCAGCAACTAACAATTTTTCTTAGGTAAATTTCCTGACCCGCTTAACACGAAAGATACCTGCACATAATTGTCAATATCCTCAGACGCTGCAGGACACGCGTTACGGTGGGTAGCCGCATTTTCCTCTAACGTTCAGGTAATTAACCTTTCCTAATTCCAGGTCTGATCAGAGGCATACCAAGAGTTGCTGGACCCAAGGAGAGAACCCTGAACTCCGTAGCAATTTGTGCCTGCACAGTGAGGAAATCACATTACCTGCCACGTCTTCAGGAGGCGTTTTCGGGTTGGGTGGCTCGCGCGCGGCTAGCAAGCAAGACAGCAAATGTGACCCAAGAATAAAATTCACAGATAGGAGGCCTCCCATAATAGTCACCCTTCTACGAGGGGACTGATGTAGTGAGATCACCTTCGACGTCCCCAAAATTCTAAACTCCGCGCAACGTGAGAGTTGCCTTGCCAGTACCACCGCGCCGATTCACATTACCTTGTGAATGTAAATTTACTACAAACCACTAGCATCAAAGTAAGTGGGGCGGCATAGGTATCGCAGTTTCGCTCGTAGCTGTATAATGAATCCACATCATCTC
This sequence comes from Paragonimus westermani, assembly GCA_008508345.1. Classification (NCBI taxonomy): domain Eukaryota; kingdom Metazoa; phylum Platyhelminthes; class Trematoda; order Plagiorchiida; family Troglotrematidae; genus Paragonimus; species Paragonimus westermani. Next base: position 7,341 of record QNGE01004210.1, read on the forward strand.
TACTGGTGGAGGTACATTCACTAGGATAACAATGTTGAGATATTACCGTTAGGAATGCCGCTTAACCAGTAATACGCTTGTTTGAATTCTGAAGGTCGACTGGAATTTTCGGTCGGCGCACTCTTCCACTCTGGCGTCTGCTGTGCGGTTGTGCTCAAGATGCTCTCACGCCAGCTCCCTGGCACCTCTCAATTGTCAGGTTGAAATCTGTTGTTAGATATATCGTGGACATATGGCACAAGGTACCTATCTGGAAGAGCGGCATTGTTCAATCCACGATAATCTCCGCAAGGACGCCAATCACCTTCTGTCCTCTTTGGCACCATGTGCAGAAGAAATGCCCATGGGCTCTCAGAGGGGCGGATTGTATCCATGTCCATCATGTGCTGAAATTCGGCACGAGCGATGCGCAGTTTGTCTGGCGCCAGCCTTCGCGGTCGCTGAAAAACTGGTGGACCTTTCGTTTTGATGTGGTGTATCACGTCCGTAATGACGGCAGGTAACTCGTTAGGTGGACGGGTCAACCCCGCGAATTCACGCAATACCGTTCGATATCTGCCGTCACCGCTTGGTTCAGCAAGCAGTGGGCTGAGGACAGTCGTCGAAAAAGTGGTCACTATAGAGGATATACTCGGTAGGGCATCAAGGAGCTTGTGGTGACCTGCGTCGATGACCAATTCAAAATGATTTGAGAAGTCCATGTTCAAAATAGCATCTGGCACACCCGCTATGATGAACACCCAACGAAAAGCAGGCCGCGGGCCCACGTCCAACGTCAAGGAGCGTGTGCCAAAAGCGCGTATTGGGGTTCCATTGGAAGCCTGGAGCTGGAAGGGCGTTGATCGAGGCGTGTCCTCTTTTCTAGGTGGTACGACACCGACCTGAGCGCCGGTATCCACTAAAAAACGCAACCTGGAACTCCCATCGTGTATAAAAAAATAGACGACCATGGGTAGAATTGCCAGCAACAGCTGTCGCCATTAGTTGCTGGCACTTCCGTTCCCCGAGGCGGTTGAGAAGGTGCTCAGCTTAACGGATTTCTGTGCCTTGGTCTCAAACATGTGATTATACCAACAGTATCCCGTTCTTGTATGCGACCTAGAACGGTTACGTCCTCTGGAAGAGGGGCGAGAGCGAGAAGCTTTAAGAGCTTGGGTTTCCCGACAAAGTGCTTCCACTTTTGCTATCAAGTCGGCGGGTGTGTCTTCTGTGTGTGCATCGACCCGGTGCATTTTGCTGGGAAGGTGTAGAATGACTGAATCGGCCGATTTTGCCGAGTCATCCAAAGTACTCGTTGAAATGAATGAAGAAATAGTTGCCTGTACAAAGTCGGGCAACCTCTGCATCCAAAGGTAACGCATGAGTTTGTCGTCAATCCTGCGATTTTGTCTCACTTGTTTTAACGGTCGAAGCAATTGAGATGGAGTGAGATCTCAGCTGTAGCTCGCTAAGGGCCCGCTTAATTCGTTTTACTTCCGATATGACAGCACGTTCAAAGAATGCGTTCTTAAGTGCGGCGTAAGGGTTGCTCTCAGGTGGTTTACTCACTAAATCTCGGGCACAGGGTACGACCGACATTGGCAACGCGGTAGCCAAGTATGTGAACTTGGCAGTCTGGCTAGTGATGCGCGCTAACTGGAATTTCAGCTCAAGCTGCGCTATCCAGTACTCTGGGTCGTCCGGGACATAATCGGGGACACGAAAACTTAAGACGTTCTCCTTCGCATTTACCTTGTCGAGCTCCGGTTTGCAGACTGAGGTATCTGACTGCATCATTCAAATATACACAGGATTCTGACAAAATTAAACGCTTAGAAACTAGTGGAACCAGGGAACGAAATTTAGTGCTATGTATGAATGAATATAAGTATGGAGATACGGGAGAAATAATTGAATCTGGCGTATACAGAGGGTGCAATAAATAATAAAAACCAGTATAAAAAAGCTTATGGAACGGGCTCAACAGATTGTAGTGTTAGGTTCATGAATTTGTACGCCCAAGGTTTCCCCATCCTTATGCTACCGTGGATCGGAAGTCGCAGGGAGAAAACGATGAATCTGCAAACAAACTTTATTTATTGATTTACTCACCGTTCACAACAAACTTCAACGTAACAATTAAGGAGTGCTAGGGAGCTGGACATGAGAGCATCTTGAGCACAACCGCACAGCAGACGCCAGAGTGGAAGAGTGCGCCGACCGAAAATTCCAGTCGACCTTCAGAATTCAAACAAGCGTATTACTGGTTAAGCGGCATTCCTAGCGGTAATATCTCAACATTGTTATCCTAGTGAATGTACCTCCACCAGTAGAGATGATGTGGATTCATTATACAGCTACGAGCGAAACTGCGATACCTATGCCGCCCCACTTACTTTGATGCTAGTGGTTTGTAGTAAATTTACATTCACAAGGTAATGTGAATCGGCGCGGTGGTACTGGCAAGGCAACTCTCACGTTGCGCGGAGTTTAGAATTTTGGGGACGTCGAAGTTTATCTTACTACAATATCATCCACTTGGTCATCATCATGCATCCTCCGTGCGTATTTCCATTTCATCTGTCTGAGGTTTGTTTATACCCGGTTTTTTTGGCAGTAATGGCACTTTGCATGTGGCGGAAAATTTAATCAAATTTGACGCCAGATTTATATCAAACGTCCGTGATACAGCGCATCTTCTTCCTGATGAATCAAACTGCACACATTGTAAGCAATCTCATGCCGAACATAAGTGACAAAAAATTGTTCAGGCAAAATAATCAACAACTGTTCACCAAAAGAAGTGTTGTTAGGTATGTGTAAGGGGTGATAAAGTGTACACACAAACGGAGAATCCCATAAGGTGCGTGTACTCATCAAAATCCAGTAGCCCATGGAGTACAACGGGACCAATACAGAACAGAAATTGTCGGGACCCCGTCGACTTCCAACGTTCAAACTTCGTTATCGGGTAGCACAGCCTTCGATAATCAACTGTTGTGGGCGCATGCGCCCTCCTTATTTGATCACATATTGCACGAGTGGAATTGGGACTAAGAAGATGCTTATCATCATGTGGGGAAGTTAACAAAGACCGATCAAACACCGAGTCACACCTAAACAAACCGGGTGCACAGAATCGTGCAGGAAACCTCAAGTCATATGCAGGTGTAGAGAAAAGAATGAGGAATCATCGGTGCGATAATGCACTTCACTGTGACAACGAAAACTCCCATATGTTCTGTTTGGGCAGTCACAGTTAGGGAAGGTCAGTCTGTGCACTGTCAACACACCACGTCGGCTAAAGTGAATAAAACCAACCAGCAATACCTTTGTGCTCCCTAACGAAGCAACGAGCGCAGTATCACACACACTGCTTGAAGGAACCACCAGGAAGCTCGTACTGCTACAGGAAATGACCAACCCATCGCGGTAAACAATGCTCATTTCATCGATGCACCGCTGCACGTAAGTTTGAACGCCCCACGGCCTCAGTGGACCTCTGTAAACACCCACCACGAACGGCGCTGGTTCAAGGTTTGATGGCCGTGCAGAGGATTAGCAATAACTGCATGCCGCCTATGTTCAACAGCAGTGACGGTTTCCTGCAAGCACTTTCTGGAGGCCGGCAGACAGCAACAACTAAACCGCAGATCAAGCCGATGTGGACGTATACTCCACCTTCCGTGACTGCTTTATTACGAGTTCTCGGAGTGCCAATCAGTGTTCGAGGGTCTTTCGCTGAATCGCTGCAGAACGGTACGTCCAGGTGGCCTAACAAAGAAACACAGTGTTCTTTCGAGGAAACTCTATGACGAAGCTCCACTCATTAACTTCAAATAGTTCATTTTCCGTTACTGAATAGGGTATCTCGGGGGAGTACGAAGGGGATGCATTGGCAATGTTTTTTTTTCACGACTTGTAGCAGCTGCTTTCCATGAATACCTAATACGCAGTTCAAAGTAAAAATGGATTCGAATATAGAAATCACGTATCAAACTGGGATGTGAAGCATTCGGTTAAGCCAAATAAGGGCAGCCATTTCTGTGATCCCACCTCGACACTTTTACACATCTAAAGCATTTATTCAGCCGCATGAACCTATTCCACCTTCGGTAGATGGTTAGCGCTGAGCGGCGACGTTTTATTTCTTGTCCAGGATAATCACTATCCCGTAATAACTAATAACTAATAATATATCACTAAAACCTACCGGCATTAGTTGTCAACCCACATTGCGCAAGCAATTACGAAGAAGTGATGCATTGAAACATAACGAAAAAGCCACACACATTAGCATGTAGGCGCTAACATCGACTATCTGGGTAGAGAAATTGCAAGAAACATGCGGCATTGGAGAATGTGACCTAATTACCGTAAAAAGCCCACCTCTATACAACGCCAAAGTCGGCTCCACTCAAAATGGGGTTGTGTGCTGCTCGGGTCTCTTTGCTCGATGATCTCAAGTGATGAACCGCTCCAGAGTATGTAGATTTGTAAATAAATGATGTTTCGTACAGCAACAGCAAATCTAAACGGCCCCAGGTTTAAATGCTAAGTACAACTGAAAAAAACATCATTGACCTGGTTAGATATGGCATATCATAGTGCGTTGGAAAGCAATTACTATCGCGTCCTAAACTTCCAGCATCACACACAGCTTACTCCTCAGAAACCAACTACTTCATGTTCAGGAGGAGAACCAGCATTTCCTGGTTATTTAGACTCAAATAATAGGGAAAGGATATCTACCCAACCTTAGGAGATTGTATTTGAATAAATACGAACGAGAAATTTCCAAGCTAACCTAAAATGGACGACTTCGTTAGATACTATCAGTTGTAGTGCGATTCAGCGTCCACATGTTTCTTCCTTACGCGTCTGGAACATGAAGATAGCAGATTTCTGGCAAAGCAATTCAACTAACTTGTATCACGAAACGACAAAAGGTTGCGACAACTTCAGTAATTTAAAACTGCTTCTGTCTCAAAGACTACGTAGATATTTTCGGTCTAGCGAGTGAGCCAATAGAGTAAACTTGTAAAAAACAATACAAATTTGTGCGCATCGGTCTGTTGTGTCCTCTGTTGCACAGTCACTTGATGATATCACACGGATCTTCCACTTACTTTCTTAGTTTTGTCGTACTACAAACATCGTCTCGGCTTCCACTGGGCCCCAGCTGCTCACAGTAACTCGGGTTTGAAAACTACAAGTAGATGAGCCTCGACGTAGTCAACTTCTTCTCGACTTTCCCCGTCATTGTAAGTCAACGAATTCGTAACATCTCCAAACTGTAAGCGTTTTCATTTCCCGGTGTTCTGTTTAATTACCACAAGCATTAACGCACTGACTGCTCCACTAATTTTGCGCGTTAAGAATGTTTGCGTTAATACGCCCGACTACGACGATTCAACTGAGCAGCAGACCCCACACATGCTCAGTTAAAATGTCCGAATTTGCACATTCATGAGTTGATAACCTTCGTCTATGGTTTGGACAAGTCGTAGCTCTCCATCAAATAAGATGCAGTAAGCCATAAACCAGGATGTACTCCAACACAATTTAGCCCACCCCTATGGAGATCGCCGAAGAATTTTAAGCAAGTTACCACAATCAAAGAATTTGGTCACCGAGAATGTCCACAGTTGGTCACGATGACCAACACACTACTACAGATTACCAGTATTCCGAAACTGAGGGCACTGCGGGGTTACCGTGGACTGCCGAAGCGTGATCGGGGCTGTGACGTTGTTCGTAATACGATGGACCTGAAATATTGGGCGAAAGCTCAGTGTAGTATCGTCAGGCAACTACGCAACAGAAAGGACAGCAGATAGCTGTGTGCAAATTTCGTTTTGTTCCTCGCAAGCCAACTTTAATCGATTTGAACGACATGCAAAACTGTTGCGAAAGCGTTGTTGCACGAGTGAATCATTGTTAGTTAACAAAAAAGAAAACTACTCAGTATGGAGTTTTGTCAGCAACATGTCCGATGATCAAACGTACGGTAAGGTGGAGGACGACTTAATTAGCCGGATAGGTGTTTCTGAACAGCGGAATCTGGCCCAATTTTTTTAAATAGAACGAGGGGACTGCTAGCCAACACAACTCCTACGACACACGAAGTGGCTTAGTCCGTCCCAGACTTCGTTGCTACTATTTCGGAGCAATTGCAAAAGACACAGAGTAGTGGTTTCGTAGACATATGGCATCCAATATGTTTTAGGTAACTAAGAAGAGTGCACAGCGTGAAACCTGCACAACGTGAAGTTTGATTTAAACCGTCTGATGAAGGCTCACCAGAGGGGTTGAAAAGTTGCAAAACCTGCTGGAAGAAGTCACTTTTCCTCAAGAATTCGTCCTGCTTGCCGAGAAAACTAGACTTTTTCAATTTCAGGAATGTAAATACCCCTAATCTTCTTGAAAGTTTTAGTTTGGCGCTCACCTCTTACCGGTCCTTGGGGTAGTCTAGCCCCAAGGCCAGTCAAAACCTATAAACACAGCTGCTGTGCGTCGCTATTCTGCCTTCAGGCTGAGCTGTAAGCAAAGTTTGCTTGCTTGTAGGCCTTCAATTTGTCTACGTTCTGACACGTGCGTTCTGATTTTCGCGACATACTGTGATATTGTTGCGTTCCGTCCGTAGCTAGGATACTGCTCGTGCTATTTGCGTTCGTCTTCGTTTTCCTCTCTCCGTCAGTCGTAACACCGAGCGAAGTGTGCCGTTCTTAGTCAGTGGCACTGGACAGTGCTGATGTTCTGCTGCTGTTGCAGCAACGATTCTGCTATACAAGTTTGGGCCAGTCCACGCAATCTGGTGGTACGCAATTCATTGACAGTTTGCAGCCAGTTTCTCCGAGCCCGCTTGCGGTCCACACGTGAACTTAGCCTTCGATTCTCGGTTCCGTCGATATGGTGACCTGTTTCGCATCAAATTCGGTAATCTAGAAGAGTTTTTTAAAGTCTGACGTCTCCACGAACTTAATCATTCGAGGCACGAGCGGCACAACGACTTCATCTTGTTCGGGTTCTCAGATGACTTCAACTTCAACTAGACAGTCGATACCCTGTCGTAGGTATTCTGGGGCCAGTCATCCTGAATCAACTTGCGGCATCACTACCATAATCTGACTAAGCGAAACTCTGACGACCATGCCATCTACGCTGATTTTGTGAGGTGTGAATGCAGGCGGTTCGAGCTATCCTTCTTCAAGTAAGATCATCTTTTTCTGCGGATTCCAGTTCGCAACTGTTGCCGACATGCACACACGACTCCCCAATCGGACCATTCAAAGCTTCACCATGGAAGGGCGTCGCTTATCCTCTCTAAATCTTGACTCTGTCCTGACTCAGAATTGTGCTTACACCTCAACCACGTCAACACAATCGCATGCAGAAGGCGACGATGTTCATCTCTCATTATTCGCTCAGTGAAATCTGCCCTGAAGAAGGCGCCGCCCTCTACGTGTTCGCGCTGCGGCACCTAGCATTACACACGTTATTGCCACTTCAAGCATAACCATTGTTGAAGTTGCAGAGAGGTAGGTCTCAAGGACGGTTATTGCCACGTACGCTAGGCAGTTAATACACATTCGGCAGGCGATCATTGCTACCTCAGTCCGAACCGACCACTGCGTGCAGCAGCTTTCTTGTCTCCTTCAAATTCACGTCACCTTACGCCGGAAGTTCCTGTCCTACTAATTAACTCGCACGCAGTTTGTCCCCAGTTTGACGCTGCAAATGACACGACGATCCTCTCCAGTCGTTTGGAGTTACTAACTAACTGTCCACCAGTAAAGCTGACATCCCATACCGTCTCCAGTGCTTGCGGTGGTATAGCACAATTAACTGGGTAATTGCACCTTCGTATCAGCCTTGAGAACAGGGCCATCGAGAGAACCTGCTATTTCTAAGACTCCCACCTCAGTATACCTAATGCCGATTTGGCCTGCCTGAACAACCAAATACGGATACGTAAAATCGAGTTCATTCCTGGACAATGAACTCATTCAACGCATGAAGTCGGTGCTCGACGAAAGAATTCGCCTCTAAACTCACGCCAAAGAATTTCCGCACCTCACACCTGTTATCCAATTTGTCTAATACCCGGAACGCCTCGTACCCCATGCTGCCCCACCTCTTGTCGGCCAGAAACTCAAACGCCCCGAAAGTTTAGGATTGCTGGCGCCTTTCGCTCGCTCATCTTGTGTAGCTCTCACCATGACAGTAAAAATGCTTACGCATCAGCTCGGATCTGCACTGACTTTTCTACCATGTTCGGCAGTACTTTGGAAGATAATTGCCGTTCGCTGCCTGTCCCTGAAGACCTGCTCACCATGCTTAACGGTGAAACATGCTTTGCCAAACTAAACCTGGCCGGCATGTTTCTGCAGTTCGAAGTTGCCCCATGTGCCATTCAGTTCTTTAGCAGTTTGAATGCAATATCTGGCACTAATTTATTACTCACGACCTTAAGATCATTGGTAAAATTCACATCACCCAATTCTTTGTCTTTCCACCTAATCCATCTATCATTATTTTGACTGATACGTGGTGTCCCTCTTGTTACTCCAGACAGTTAGATGAGCCTCATAAGATGAGACATGTTTCTTAGGTATCATCTCGCAAGACAAGACGGTGGATGCATTATTCACCTGGAAGAGCAACTTTCCGCAGTAACATCTGAAGAGTCCGGTCTACATAAAATCGAAGACACATTGTGGTTAATGGTGCCTACTGGTTGTCGCGAGCCAATTATAAGATGCACCTACAGACCGTCTAACGCTACTAGCAATGATCTGACTGACCTCGTTGAGGTAATGAAACCTGTTTTAAATATGTCTTGCGAACACAAACAAATAATTGGTGACGCTGACATACCTAATAACTCCTGGACCTTACTCTAAGCTCCAGCAAAGCAGGCCGAATTTCTTTCTTGCATTCAACTGAAGGGACGGAACCAAAGTATCTGAAAGCCCACAAGACAGAGGCATATGTGGGCTCTCGTATCCACCCTAGGTATCTCGTCTGTCAGGATATCCGTTCCACAAGAATTCCCTGAGAGTGACCCTAATATCGTCAAAAGTCTGTTTGATTTCAATATGGCTACCCAAGTGACAGTTGTATTCTAATGTCCAGACGAACTCCTTGATTAGAAAACCTTTTCCTCCCTACCAAGATCATCGAGTTGGAACACCTTCCCTCTCTTATCAGATCCGAACATCGCGTCCGGGGAACTTATTAAGCATCTGACTTTTCGTATCGACAATCTGACCTCCATAAAGTAGAAACGCGTCGAATTAAATGTGCAGTGTAGAATCCTTACTGCAAAATAGACTGACGTATTTAACAAACTTAGGCCGAGGCAGAGAAGAACGCTAGGTTTCTAACTGATGAAGCAAATGAGCAAAATGTTTGAACGCACAGAGCGTGAAGCGCAACGAAGAGAAACTCGCAATCGTTGGCATGCAAAGATGCATGAAACTAATGCACCTGGTGGGACGGAGAAATTTCATGAGACAAACTGCCAAAAGAGTTACTACTGTCAAGAACAAAACGGCGGTTGATGACCCTGTTACGATATGTGAAATCTTCAACTAACAGTCCGCAGTTTTGTTTAGAGAAGAACATAACTTACTGCCTGTTAGTACACCGTCCAAGGCAGATAAAGTTCTGAGTAATGTTCTGAATGATGTTCGAAGTATTCGTTCACAGTTAGCTACCATTAATTTTTCAATCCATCCTGGACCTGATGGCATCCTACCGATCGTCATCAAGCAAGGAGGTGAATATATACCCATCCTGTTACTTAATCTGTTCACCATATCAATTTTATCCAGCACTTTCTCTCCTCAAAGGAAAAAGGCAACCGCTATACCTCGCCACAAGAGTGGACCAAGGTAGGACGTTAGTAACTACCGTCCCATCAACCCCACAGCAATCTGTTCGAGAATGTTTGAAAGGATAATAAAGGTGAACGGTGTTGAGTTCTCAAGGTCGCAAAACCTTAAAAACCTTTCAAACCATGGCGTTCTTATTAAGCGCTCTTGTGGGACATGTCAACTGGAATTCTTAAACCATATATCGATGTCAGTCGACACAGGAAATGCGGTAATTATCATACTCTTAGACATGCAAAAGGCTTTTGATCACGTGCCCTATAAGCGCCGCTTGATCAAAACAACATATTTTGGCATACCAGACCCATTGTATAGCTGGCTTTTGTCATACCTTGAAGGCCGCACTCAAGCAGTCAAAATTGGAGAGCACTGTACAACACCAAAACCAGTGACTAGTGGGATGATCAAAAGAAGCGTTCTGGGACGATTGCTTTTCTCAATGTACATAAATGACTAATGCGATATTATTAGACATGGCAAGCTCATTCTGTTTGCTGACGTATCAAAGTCGCTTACACATTCCACCAGCCCGATAAAATCGATTTCTGTCTACAAGATATACGACAAGACCTAGCGTCATTGCAGTTATGGTGCAAAACATGGCTGATGACGTTATGGTTGTAAACTACCCAATTCTTCTGTCTCAATAGACAGTTATAATATTGATATAGCGGCTTCGGTCAGAGGTCTAGGAATACGGTATTCAACCTCCTTTAATTTCTCCGAACAAGTATGTTTTCAGGTAGCAAAAACTAAAAGAACAGTAGGCTGTATCAAGAAGACGTTCAGTCTACCGACTGCGAAGTTGAAGTTTCACAAAACGTGCGCACAGCCTCAAATGGAGTATTGCATATTCATTTAATGCCATCTACGCAAGTCTGATAGGCTTGCGTTAGAAAACTTTCAACGATCATTTACCAAAAGCTTATTAAGTTATTATTCTTCGCTCACATACATACAACGCTGTCAAAAAGTTGGTATTGATCCACTCGGGTTACGTAGACTAAATTTGAAACTGATGCTCCTTTATAAACTCATACATTTGGACGCCATTGCCACCGCGTTTACCGTTCATTCACAACACAGAACTACATGTAGTCTGAGAACTAGGGGCTTCACTGTGCCAGCTCTGCTCTCTCGGGAAAAGATACGCTTAAACTTCTTCATTGTAAAGTATTCTCACATTTGAAATAAACTTCCGAATGAAGTCAGAGCTAGTGACAACACAATGTCTATTTTGGAACTCTCTGTATCATCTGATGACGTTTTTGAGTGTGGTCCGAGAAACATTTAGCCGCCAGCTGTGTATAACGTAGACACCAGCCCCCGCGATCTAACCCCCTTGAAAACGGCCTGCTTGAAACGGTTTGTTGTATCATTTAGCCACACGACCGCTCAGCATTTGGTTTACTGCATGCTCAATAAACCGTTTACAACTCAACATTATTTTATTGACATTTGTTTATTCAAGTGCACGCGTTACCCAGATTGCTAGGAAATGTAAAATGGGCGCTTATTAATTAATCTAGCAAAATGACGTTATATGAGATCTATTTAGAACACATACTTCATGATGCCTTCTAAGTCGTCGACTCAATATTCCGATTGCCTGGATAAATCCCGAGTGAATAGCGAAGTGCCCCAATGACCTGTTGAAAGGGTTATATACTTCACTAACCAGATTAGAAGTAATAATGTCGCACAAAACCTTTGTCAAAAAATTTCGCACACACATTATTCGTCATAGTAAATGTGATCACCCCACGTATTCTCATTTAACGTGTAAGATTACGTTCGTTTTCTTGTTCTCATAAGTAGCCACTGTGCGGGGAGTTTTTTCTGCGATGGACGGACGCACGGAACTTCTTCTCGGCTGAACAATTCGCGAGATTTTCGATCTTTTCGACGGTTTTCAGCAATCGACGTGGTCTTGCGCTGCAGTCTGCACAATCGTTCATTGGATTTCGGAAGTATCTGTCCTGCCTAGCCGAAGTCGTCGTATTTTGACGTTTTCCTGATGTTAGTTATATTACTTAATAGCGTAACATCCTGAGGATGCATTTGAACGGTCTCTCTTGAGTGATCTTGAATTATTTAAAAATCGAACTCCACCTAGCCTTGTAAAAAACAAATTAACGCAACATCCCATTTTTTGATTGAATCTGTGAAGCTATCGAACTATCTATTTTCCTGCTACGCGCGTCGGAGTTCCGTGAAATACAATCATTCTCTTTCCGATCACGCACTTTTTGGCAACAGGTTCCACGTTTGTTGCTGTTTAATTATTAGTCGTTTTGTGTCGCCCGTACTTATCTGCAATGATCACGCGTAACCCAACGTGCTGCTCACATATGCGTCCGGAAATAAACGTTGTTATTACTACTAAACTATTTTGCAGCTTTTCAATGGGCGCCTATTGGTCTAAAGCATTGAACACTAGGTTATCAAAAAGATGTACAGAACACAAAAACAAAATATCGTCCTTACACCAGAATGTTCGTGAATTCACTAGTGACTAATCGGAATATCCACGTGAAATGTGCCACATGACACATAATTGTCACATATTTATGAAATAAGTAGTAAGAAAATTGTTGAGAATTTATTATTCCGGCATCCTTAAGGTAACCAGCGTGTGTTATATGGAATTTCGAAGTTTATCTGTCAACTACTGACGTCACAACCAGCGGAGAAAGGCACTCTCTCGACGAAAAACTGGTCAGGGATCAACAGGCATACCAGCTATGCAAATGAGTTCGTGCTGATGAAGTCTAGAAGGCCCAGCGACGAGTTAAGGCCTTGCCAATCGTCCTTGGGAGGGTGTGCCGGTTGGCAGACACTCAATGGGCTTGTGGCTAGAATACTCCATGGACAAATCAGAGGCGAGCGCTGAACTAAAATTTTGAAGAAGATTACGGAAATCCAAATTCCCAGAACTGAAAAATCCAGTTTTCTCGATAGGTAGGGCGAATTCTCGAGAAAAATTGCTTTTTCCTCACCCTTGCACTGTTGGGTATTATCCGTACCGCTGCTGACGAGGGTGGGGCCGCATTATCGGGTGTACTTGCGTTTGTACTCCATCCGTCGCGTTGATTACAAGCTTGTCAGCGCGTTACTCGATCTAGGGGTCGATGTTTCCGAAATAACTGTTGCGGTGATTTTTATTGTTTGGTGCCTGCATTCAGTAGTGTTAAGGGTAAGCTTAGTGGTAGTTGATATTCGGCTTATCCCGTGTTCGAAGAATGGCGTGAATTGGGCTGGCTCCGATGAAGCACCCAGGTCTCACTTCAGAAGCTCCGGTGCCTGGATGGTGCCGTCAACCAGCGAGAGTGATTTGGGCCGTAGTCTCTTGTGTAGACCAGTTCGCCGGCGTTAAACTCACGTCGGGAGTTATGTTACGTATCTCCTAACGATGATCTCACCGCGCCGAACTGTCCTGAGGTTACAGTCCATGAGGACTTCTGCAAGCGAAAGTATACTGAAATTCTCTGAATTCGATCTGGTTTGCTGAGCAAGTGGAATTTTTTTGCCCTTTTCCAGTCTACCCCTCCCTGCCTGGCTTCAAAAGCATCCTTTTGAATGTGTCCATGAAACACTTGGCTTGGCCACCAGACTGTGGGGAGCAAGGGTGTTGTAACTGGTTCTCTTGTCCTACGGGTACGTAAGTAGATAACGGAATAACGGTCAGTGAGACGACGTATAACGGAACGATTGTCAACGGCAACGAACAACGGACAATGCACGACTGGATCGAGACTTCACGGCCAACCCAACCACCCGAGATAAACGCATGAGCACAGAGAGAAGACCGGCCTCCGGACAAAGTTTCATTATGTCATTCAACCTGAAGACCACACGGTCACAAACCAGATTATATTTAAAGGGTTTGTGACCAATAGGAAGACCAACTCAAAGGCGGGCCGAATGATGAACCGATTAGTACAGTGATGTGCGTAGGACGGATGTAGGCATGTGAGCGTTGGGACTCCCAGATGGTGCGCCAGAGATTTGGCACGAGGACTGAAGGAAGAAGTGGCGCATAACCTGCCAATAATGAAGGTCATATATATGTGTATTGTGTTAAAATCTGACACAATATTTTCGGGGAAACTGGCGAATACCCCGATAAGAGGGAGAATGAAATAGTCAGACGTTGTTCTATACCACTCTCCATATCTGTTTCCATTTTAGGCACAAGATTTTTCATTAGATGCTAAAGCAAATCATTTTGGTGCATTAGAATTTCCACCTTAGATTCTTGGACGTAACGGCAAGAACGCGATCGGCCCAACTAACGGTGGTGAAGACGACGAATGTTAATCAGAGTGCTTCACATTGGCTACTTTGGTAGAGGAAGTCGTTTGGGTTATTCGAGGGGTGTCAACGGATTTGCTCAATGAGAACGGGGTTGGCGGCCAAAGTGTAGCACAGATCACCTGACCCTGTTCCTACTAATTCATCAAACCGTTGGACGTATTGGTTCCTTTCGCATGTAAAGGGTTGCGAGTGGTTAGGGGTGTCTGTAAATCTCACGTCCAATAGGCGTAAGCTTTGGGGTCGTGGTAGACTTCGAGCTGTGCTGTGAGATTGAACCAGTTTGTGAGAACATTTTCATTAGTTCTCTCACATACATGAATGGCGGACTCAAGTACACTTGCATCAGTCCCGAAACACGCAGACGTATTATCGAAGCATTTGAAAGGGGCGACGACTGGTGCACGGTTGCCCTTCTGAACAGAGTCAAGTGTAATACCGCTTACAAGTGGCTACATGTGGATTGCATCAGTTATGAAGCTCAACCTCGTAAGGGACACAAGCAAGATTCTGACAGAATCAGAGATCGACATGTTGCTGGGGTGGATTTCCGTGGACCCAACGATTGCACTGCAATTTTTGAGACTGTGCGTAAAGACTGAGTTTGAGAAGGAGTTGTCGACCACAACGATTAGTCGATACTTGGATGGCCGGTGCATAACTGTCAAGAAACTGCGCCAAGTACCTATTGGTATGAACTCAAATGAGAATTTGGAGTTACGGCGACTGTTTGCATATCGACTGATGGAGTGTTATGCAAATGCCAAGACTATGTGCTGGATAGATGAGACAAACTTCAATTTGTTCTGTACGAGGTCAATGGGACATTCAATAAAAGAGACGAGAGCATGCGTCTCTGTAACAAACAGCCGAGTCCGTAATCTTCATTTGATTGGAGCTACGGTTGGGGGTGTCACTGAACGAATTTCGTTGTACGTTGCTACCTCGTAGCAGTAGAAAACTGAAACAAGTTTTAGTGTATCGAAAGTCGTTTTGTGGGTCTTCCGTATTTCTCGTCGCCAAACCATTCCCCGTGCAACATCGACGTCAGGATGTCACAATTACCCAGCTGGTGTAGTTAGATTGACCTCGGCCATGGCGACCATGACTGTATTAGTACAATGAACTTCGTTCAGTGACACTCCTCACCCCGTGGTAGCCAGGTTACATTGAGACAGAAGCCTGTGTCATCACCCAGTATCACTCATTAAACGGTGCTCTGGCAACTCAGTCTAATGTTCGGTTGACCTCACTTGGAGTTAGCATCTGAACTCAACAATACTAAACAAACCGGACCAGAGAATCAGTCGGAATGGTACTGGGTTGGCCGTTGTACGCAAAGGAAGACAAGTTCGAAATGATTATCAAGCCAGTCCACTCTATATTCCATTGTGCTTTCATTGTACTCCAAGACAAAATGATGGACAGAATGATTTTTGGCATTCAGGTGGCGTAGGACATACATTGCACTACGCACCCTAGTAGTCCAAAATGTTGGTCAGGGACAGTTTGCACAGACTAGCCAGCTGAGACCCAATATTAAAAGGCAAATGGCTTTGACAATCGACTAGCTGCAGTTCTATATATATGCACACGGTTCACTGCGTCGACTGGGTTGCATTGCCATTGAAGGAGCGGTCAACTACTGCAGAAAGACGACATATCGTGAGATGCGAACGCAAAACATTCGTTTGTCTAAAGTATGTGGGTAGCTCAGTTGTTCTTAAACGTGCAAACAAAAAACGGGAAATCCTACATAATCTAGGCCCATTCACAGCCCAAGCATTAGTTTAATCAGGACCGACTTCCAAAAAGTAGGAAGTACAAAATCAATTTGTGGTTGCCCTGAATAGAGCATTCTTCGTTCACTGAGAGGATGTGGGTTTACGGTGGCGACCCAACCGTTTCAACGTTCATCACCTGCATACAGCATCGTTCGACATGACGAACCAAGCTAGCGCAATGGTCTCCGGTGACGTCGCACATAGCAGACATGACTACTCTTTCCAGGGCCCACATTCTCCACTCCTGTTGACTTTGCACACTCTGAGGATCTCCGGTTACTATCGTCCCGTGGCGCATCTGCAGCTGTCTTTTAACTCTTGTTTTCACCATGCTTCAGACATTCTCAGTTGGATTCAACATTGGTGAATAGGGTGCCAATCGTAAGATTTGTCCTCCATTGTACAATGTTTGACATGGGTTTGCTGATCTTCATTTGATCTAGCAGGGTTCGCAGCCAGCCTTTGCAATCGCCGCTGTTGTATGCTCCCCACCTCGTCGTATAGCCCACTATCGAGTTTGATGTCATAGCTCCAATCAAATGAAGATTACGGACTCGGCTGTTTGTTACAGAGACGCATGCTCTCGTCCCTTTTATTGAATGTCCCATTGACCTCGTACAGAACAAATTGAAGTTTGTCTCATCTATCCAGCACATAGTCTTGGCATTTGCATAACACTCCATCAGTCGATATGCAAACAGTCGCCGTAACTCCAAATTCTCATTTGAGTTCATACCAATAGGTACTTGGCGCAGTTTCTTGACAGTTATGCACCGGCCATCCAAGTATCGACTGATCGTTGTGGTCGACAACTCCTTCTCAAACTCAGTCTTTACGCACAGTCTCAAAAATTGCAGTGCAATCGTTGGGTCCACGGAAATCCACCCCAGCAACATGTCGATCTCTGATTCTGTCAGAATCTTGCTTGTGTCCCTTACGAGGTTGAGCTTCATAACTGATGCAATCCACATGTAGCCACTTGTAAGCGGTATTACACTTGACTCTGTTCAGAAGGGCAACCGTGCACCAGTCGTCGCCCCTTTCAAATGCTTCGATAATACGTCTGCGTGTTTCGGGACTGATGCAAGTGTACTTGAGTCCGCCATTCATGTATGTGAGAGAACTAATGAAAATGTTCTCACAAACTGGTTCAATCTCACAGCACAGCTCGAAGTCTACCACGACCCCAAAGCTTACGCCTATTGGACGTGAGATTTACAGACACCCCTAACCACTCGCAACCCTTTACATGCGAAAGGAACCAATACGTCCAACGGTTTGATGAATTAGTAGGAACAGGGTCAGGTGATCTGTGCTACACTTTGGCCGCCAACCCCGTTCTCATTGAGCAAATCCGTTGACACCCCTCGAATAACCCAAACGACTTCCTCTACCAAAGTAGCCAATGTGAAGCACTCTGATTAACATTCGTCGTCTTCACCACCGTTAGTTGGGCCGATCGCGTTCTTGCCGTTACGTCCAAGAATCTAAGGTGGAAATTCTAATGCACCAAAATGATTTGCTTTAGCATCTAATGAAAAATCTTGTGCCTAAAATGGAAACAGATATGGAGAGTGGTATAGATGCAAAAGTCCTAGAGGTGATCCGAGCTAAAATACGATGTTTTTTCGCAAACAAACTTTACATGTAGGCCATATTGTTCCCGAAGAATAATGTCACGTTATAGGGAATGTCAATGTTCGCAGGGGGTCTTCGATTTAGAATGACTGTTGCGCTTGTGGTATTCGTTTACAAAAGTTATCTATTTTTCGGTGCATTTCTTGTCCATCGCAGCGTGCTGCTCAACCCTAAAATCTCTTGTGAGAATTCGCGGGTCGGTTTGTCCAGTGCTCTACATTAGGTAGCTGGGAGGTTTGTCTCCACGCACCATGTTAGGTTCATCTGAAGGAGATAATAGACAATGAATTATCCACACGAACGGCTGAACGGGATCTCATTCTGTCAGCGTATCCCGTCTACCAATAATTTCAGTGTCGACGACTTTGATGTGCCCTGTACCTCTGAGTGTTGATGACTTCGGTTTTTTCTTCTTTTTGTGCTCCTGTCTAAAGTTGATAGACTCAAGAAAGAAAATGGTTAACGTGCGAAAGAGCTTAGCCTAGAACAACGCCACTTGAGTTGCGGACCTGGTAACGCATCAGATAACAGCAGTGGCTTGAGGGCGAAAAATGTCCCGCCGTTTCTTTTGAACATGTTAAAACACCTAATAGCTGTCGAACTGATGGACGGATATAAACTATTTTGATCTTTCTTGAAAAGTACTGCTAAGTCCAGATACGTCTAATCCGGTATAGCATGGGTTAGCAGGTGGACGAAGACGATTAGTATGGTTATGTGCATGGTATATTGAAAAACGTCATTTCCAAAAAATAAGAAAAGATAACATATTTCGCGAAGCGTACGGGCTCCCTAACAAGACCATTAGGTCTAGAGATAGAGGAAGCAGTTGTTCGGCTTATGGGGTTAACCTCTTGCAATTGACGCTAACCCCATAAGCCGAACAAATGCTTCCTCTATCTCTAGACCTAATGGTCTTGTTAGGGAGCCCGTACGCTTATGAGGTTAGGAAGCAGTTGTTCGGCTTATGGTGTTAGCGACAATTGCAGGAGGTTCCCGGGAATGAGGAATTTTCGCTGCCACTGGAGGGCTTTCAGGTGAGGAATACCACTTATCAGTGGAGATGTGGCTGATGTTTCTTCCACAAATGCTGATTTCAGCCTGTCGACAGAAACTACCTCGCGTTTATCATTTCGACCAACGGTAAAGGTTTTTGTGTCTTCTGTGAAGACACGATGGATGCCGATGTATTGGGGTTGCAGTGGTCGATGAAAGTAATCCGTAAGTAAAAAGACATGGTTACAAGAGGATAGTTTTGCGTGCACGTGCACGGCTGATAATTGATCTCTATGCTGAATCGGCCGCAAATTTCGCATGTGGTTCATCAAACGACACATGTAGCTGCCGTAATCGTGCTGAAGGTGTAGGTGAGACAAGCACACTTGGTAACCTAGGTGTGCCACCAAATACCAGTTCGTCTGCAGTAGCGTTTAAGTACTCTTTCACCGTGTTTCCCAATCCTAAAAGAATAAGCAGGAGTGCTTATTTCCAAGAAGGGTTAGCATGTGTACTAAGAGAAGTTTTTAGCTGGCGATGGAAACGCTCAACCATACCATTTGCTGCCGGATGGTAAACTGTATTGCGGATGTGCTCGCATCCTAACGTATTTAGGAGGGCCTCAAAATACCCCTCGAAGTGTGATTCACGGTCTGTGGTCACCACTGCAGGACAACCGAATTGTACCATCCCACGTTCCAGGGAGGTGCTGGGTACTGTTTCTGATGAGCACTTAGGTAGCGATATGGCCGCAGGCCATCTTGTGAAGTGGTCAACACATGTCAACAAATAAATAGGGCCATTTGAGAGTGGGAAGGGCCCACCAGATCGACGTGTACATACAGAAGTGCATCCTGCAAAGCAGAACTTGAGCATTGAAGGCCAGAACGACTACAATTGCGTAAGTCCTGGTTTAGAGTAGGACATGCAAAACGTTCAATGACAACTTTGACTGAAGTGCGTATGCCAGGATGGGACAAACTGAACAATGTAACAAACACTGCGCAGCGAAAAGATGCAGGTACTACCGGGCGAGGTGTGCCCTATGAAGTGTCGCAGAGAATTGTTCCCTAGGAAGACGTTAGAGGCATGGTTTGGATTGTGAGGGAGCTCTTCTGACGAAGATGCTCGATTTCTGCATCAGTAACCTTTGCAGTAGTCACGGCTGTCAAATCAGCAGGTGTGCTGAGGTTATGGACGCGTTAAAAAGCGTCTGTGACAGCGTTTTCTGTGCCAGAGGCATGTTGTACATCAGTCGTGAACTGAGAGATATAGCCCAGGTACCCAACTACCTTTGGAGAATGTCCGTCAGATGAAATATTCGAAGAGTAGATTAGCGGTTTATGGTCAGTGTAAATCATAAATGGCGGAAATAGCAGATGCCCAAATGGATGGCTAGCAATTATTTACCGAACATGCTGTAGCGGGATCCCACGGGTAGTAAACGTTTGGAGAAAGCTAACGGTTGCCGTTGCTTTTCAATGAACTGCTGCATCGTAGCATCAATAGCTGTGTCAGAAACATTGATTAAACTGTTCGGATCCGAATGACCAAGAAGAGGTAAGTCGACGACCACATCATCGAGCTCAGTGAAAGCAGTGCGTACAGCCTTTGTGAACTGGAATTTGCGTTCGTCTGCAGGGAGAAATTCGACGATTTGTTGAAACGCATGCGTACGGCGAGGTATGAAAGGTCTGCAGTAGCTGATCAGACCACCAGAACGACGAATCTGCCTAAAGCAAGCTAACTTTTATTCATGGACGGCTTTGACCTTATCCTTGAACGCGGCGATTCCATTTTCTGAGATCTTATGACCCCGAAATCCTATTGTAGTCCTACATAGTTCGTACTTGGTGGAGTTAACTGTAAAACTATACTAGGTCAGACGCTCCAGTAGAGTGTGAAATTGGGCAGGTTGTTCCGCTTGTGAAGAACTAGCTGGTAAAACACCATCCAGTTGAGGCAGACAATGTGCGCAGTGACTGCATGAATGAGGCTCAAACCAAGTAACGCTCGAAGAAATTCGACAAGGCCATAAGGGATATTAACCGTGGTTTTAAGCAGATGATCTGATGATAAGCACGTACTGAATCTGTCTGCTGAATGTCGTTCTTCCACCTAAACAATTGGTTAAATCCCGTATGTGCAGAATTAGATACTTGTCAAGGACGGTTGCATTTTTGGGCCAACTGTAATCACCGCATGGGCGCCAATCGCCTGACATCTTAGAGATCCTATGTAGAGGCGAGGTTCATGGACTCGTGGAAATGCCTATTGCTCCTAGTTCGAGCGGGTGCTCAAACAAAATCCTGGCGAATTTGAGTTTGTCGGAGCCAACCGGCGAGATCGCTGCCGTGGCAAAGATATGTACCACTGACGAGCTCTAATGACTGTGAAACTCGAGTCTATTGCTTCTTTTCGAAAGAGGATGGCTGGAAAGTATTTCTGAATGCGAAGGTTGTGATCGAATGTGAGTGATGTTCAACTTGAAAGTGAAACAAATCCCCGACTACTCATCAGTGATGCTATGTGTCGAAAGTGTTCAACGCTATGGTGAATAGCGAGTAGTTCGCAGCCGAAAACGGTATATTTTATTCTGTGCTGATTGGGATATATCTGAAGAAGGCAAGTGAATGAAGTTCATCATCCACAGGCGGCATGACGACAGAGCTTACTGTTGAACTAGACGCACCGGTCGTGAGAAAAGGACAGCCTCGAGGATAAAAAAGCAGATGATAAATATTGGTGGCGTTATTTAGGGCGGTTTCAACACAGTCACGCACCTGTAATGTGCACTGAATCAATGAAGTGGTTATATCAAATGCGTCCGGTGCATTATTCGGAGGGGTGATTATAGGGGTACGATTCGGAATGAATAGGTGAGTGTTCACTCTAAGGAAGCGACATGGCCGATTTATTGCCAACGGTAATGGTGAAGATGATGGTGCCGAACCTCTCGGGTAAATGTGATACACTTGAGAGCTGACCAGTGTCTGAGAAAATCCAGCGCTGAAACGCCCAAGACATATTGGAATACGTTCAAATCAACACCGTAGTTTTAACATCGTTACAAAACTTCATGAACCCGTACTCGGTACTCCAACATTGATTCATCGGCAACTAAAACGTCATCTAAGTAAGTGTTAGCAAAGTCCAATTCGCATTAGAATTCGCTAGTGAGACTGGAATGTCTGTGCCACATATATGTCGACTGAATGCCTGGAAGTAGACGCAACAGAAATGGAAATAGTTAAATTTCTACTAAACAATATAATTTACGTATATTATGCAAAAGTTGGAACTACTTTCGAGACGCACTAAAGCGCCGATAGGCAGTACTACCTAAGAAGGCTAAGAATGCAATGGTCGAGTGTGCGAACAAGCCGGAAGTGTGTATGGCGCGTTGTTGAGCGTAAGTCAACAATCACGCAAACAAAGATGGTCGGTCGAATCAGGTGGACGGTGGTTAACCACCGGTATGACCGTGAATGCAACATGAAATAATTCTGGAAGTATTGTTCACCTTGTTCAGAAGGTGGACCGGGCTTTTCTCCAGGTAGCTAAAATGACTTAACAATTTGAGTTGTTTGACAACAGCCATGATATCAAAAAATAGTCACCAACCTTTTAAAATGGATTTCGATTGTAACGCTTAGACTAGACGCCTAAAACCTACACATCCCGTAAGTGAACTAATTTTAATCTCACATTTTTAGTATCACCTTGACAGTTGATTGGATGATAAAGTTTCGTGGCCCACTGAATACTTCAGTGTAGTTGAACAGTACCACTCTACACCTTTTTACAAGAGTCAGTTAAGTGAACTGCAGATATGGTGCAACGCGAGGAAGAAGGTACTGTAGTAGCTCAACAATCCTAATACCGAATTCAACGTTGTTTAATTTCGTCATAGACGAAATAATGGAGGATTCTCGCCAGCACTCACAAGATGCCGGCGTGGACCTCCTACCTGGTGAGAGTGAGTGATCTTGATTATGCTGACGACAACTTGTTGCTGTTTGACAACTTCTGAGCAGCATGAGCGATGCTAGACGCTATTATGTGTTCTGCTCAATATTTCGGAATGCGCCTTGCAGCCTCAAAATGCAAAGTGCTTCTGCAGGATTGCTGTGACCATGTAGATTTGATGTTAGATAATGTAGTCGTGGAGGTTACTGACCGGATTGTATGTCTGCGAAGTTGCATCAGGAGCGGCAGCGAAGGTGTAGGAAATGAAACAGAAGCGCGTATCCACAAGGCTAGAGCGGTATTCCCTGATTTGAGGCGTTTCTGGCGACTGAGGGGTATTTATCTGAAGTTTAAAGGTCGTGTACATAAGACAACGGTGAAGGCCGTATTACTTTACGGCAGCGGAACCTGGCCGCTCAGGGTAGAGGACGTGAACCGTTTTCAAGTATTTGATCACCGATGTCTTCGTTCAGTCGTTCGTATCGGGTGGTACCAGGGTGTAAGTAACGAAGAGGTTAGAAAGCGGGTGTTTGGTAGTGATTGCCAAACGAGTTCCTTCGTCCAGTCTACACATTCGCGCTGGCTTAGATGGTTAGGTCATGGATTAAGGATGCCAGCTAGTCGTCTCCCACGCCGAACACTATTCGCTGACACTGCGACCGACTGGTGTAAGGTGCGAGGTGGACAGATGACTTGCTGTAGGGAAGTGATGTCTTTCGCCAAGACATTGGCCACTGTAGATCCCGGGCTGGGACCCCGTGACTCACAGAGTTGGTGGCTGGACGCTCTAGGTGAGATCGCGGCTAATCAAGCTCAGTGGCGTGAATGTTGTCGTTGTTAGACCAAGTTGTGTGTGAAGTGAGTGCATTTAATGACGCGAGGCAGTGAAAGCCGTAAGAAAGCTGTCTCGCTGATGAAGCCTTACTCTCACTTGCACCTCGGTTGTTTGTTTGCAAGGTGCAGGCACCTCGATGTTGAATGTTTGAGTATGGTCGTAGTCATTTTCAGTAGTCAGGTCCCTTCCCGTCCCCTCCTTTTTTCTTCTCTTCCTACATAGGGTTTGCTTTTCCTTCATGGTTGTGTGGCAGTTAAGCATTCGTGTGAACCACTGATGTATTGCTGCCTATGATGATGAGGATGATGATGATGATAAGTCGGCTGGATGAAGCATTCGATGGATTACATCGACACTGGCTGGATCGGGGCAGTTGCTAGACTGGTGGACTATAAACCTAAGATACTTGATCGACTGCATAAACACGTTTCACTTTCCTGCATGATGATGAAACCCAACTTTTCGAATTCGGCCGAGCACACAGTGAAACGTTTTGTACCAGTCATCAAGATTGGTGTTAGGTGACTGCAGGTGTTGATTTCATACCAAAAGATTGACGGCGATACTGGAACAACCCCCCAATGAGTGTTGTTGACCAACAGTTCTTGGGAATCGTCAACCTTAACTTGCAGGTAAGCTTCTGCCAGTTCGATTTTTGCGCATCATCTGCACAAAACCGGATAGAACAGACAGCCATTTTAAAACAGAAAATAGAGGTTGTCAAGCCGAGTAAGTGACCAGCTGGATAAACCAGGATTTTTGAAACCCATCCGACTCTTCGTCCAAAATGAGCACAATAAAATAAGGCGCGGGTTGCTTTGGCCGGAAAACAGGTTAGACATCTGGACGTAGACCCAACCAAGATCTTCCTGGAACACATCGCCGAATTTTTTCAACTTCTACTTCAGGTTCCGAAGAATGTGATTCGGTTTCTAACCTGCTGACGCGCCTTGCATTGTGAAATCTTTAAACGACTGACTTGGTAGCATGGCCAAAACTTCCGGATTCTCAAACCAGTCCAAGCCAAGAAGATTCATTTTCGAATGTCCGGTAAGATAGACCGTGCAGCTTGCATGTAGAGCACCGCATCCGATATCACACTTGAACTCATCAACCAGTGCCAATTTTCATTCAGATGCGTCCTGAGCTGAATGTTCCGTTTTATTGTACACCGAAAGTCCAATAATCCTCAAGTTTGTCGAGGATAGGTCACTTTCCAGAGGTGTCTACCGCAAATCCACGTGGACAGGACAATATCTGCACTTTAAGAGTTTTGCACCCATTGCTCAAAAACGTGGCCTCCTTAGGAGTTCGACTTATTGCGACGGATGATGAGCTAGAAAGTGAACTGAAGTTACTGCACGAGACTCTTATAGAAAATGGTTATCCCAAAAGGTTTATTGGGAAGTACTCCACTCCACAAACAACGCGAGTTACACCCATTACTGTTCCTCGCAAGCCTGCCTATCTAACTCTTCCTTTTAAAGATGATAATGTTTCAGCCCTGATCAAACTCAAGCGCACATACAACGCCACGCGACTGATCTACGTGGATGAAACCACCCGTGTTCCAACTACACCTAGAAAGGACGTGGTGCCCCTTTTCGCCCAATCCAATATTGTATACACGTTTGATTGTGTCTGTGGAAGCAGATACGTCGGNATATATATATATATATATATATATATATATATATATATATATATGTCTGTACTGATATGCATAGGCTAAGTGATCGAAATTTCTGGTTTCACACAGTGGGGTATGAACATAAGTAACCATCAGAACAAGCACCCGTTAAATCTAGCAATAAAACGAGTTCAACGGCGTTCGTAAGTATGACGAAACAGGCAAAAAATTGTCAGAATGTTATTTCACTGGAGTGATCAAAATATAAGCGTCGTGACAACTTTTTGCGAAAATTTGGTTGACGAAGAAATGGGAATCTGAATAGAAGCATCACGGCTCACGAACTAAAAACATTCACGGGGAAACATGAATTTGGAAATGCAAATGAGGGATACAAACGTAGTGGAGCAACTAATACCGAAAAGGTAGAGAACGTTCGGGCTACCGCCAGATAAGTTCTAGAACAGCATACACTAGCGGTACGACAAGAAAGAAAAATTTGTTCATGAAAGTGAGCTTTACAGGGCGAAGGCAACAGAGCGAGACAAGCAACTTTCACCGGAACAAACTAGAAAAGGACTCCAAGGCATGTACAATCGCGGAGCTTCGAGAAGAGCTGTAAGGGACAAAACAGGAAAATGACCAAAACGATATATGCTGGTACATATTAAGGAGCAGAAGTGAGCAAATATGGAAGCCTCACATACATATACCGAAAGCAAGTGTAGGGTAAGTTCATTTAATAAAATCACCAAAAAGCACGCAGACCGTTGTCTACCACCAATTAGGAAACCACTGGTTAATGTAACGAAGTACAATGTATAAATCTAGTGAGCTATTAGAACACGCAGAAGAAACATCTCTTCTAACACAGATATCAACTGTTTTGCCGGCTTTAAAGTGTTCATTCATTAAATATATAACTGTGCGTATTTAACGTTAGGCACAATAAGTCAACAAGCCCGATCGCTGCCGAATCTCACGAATTACTTAGCTCTGGGGTTGTCTGGTACCGCTAATCAGTGATGTCTGAGTTTAGTCACTGGGTTACAGTGGTCACGGCTGGTCGAACGCCAGAGGACATGAGAATACTATCTGCAGGGCCGGCCGGCCAACCATGAATGTCTCATGACCTACATTTAGGAGGGGTGGGCAATGAGGTTGGCATGTATTCCGGTGTTAACAGTTCGGTGGAGAACGATACTGGTGCTCGGTTTGTGGAACGACGTACCGCAAGCGTCCGCCTTGTTTAGTATATGCAAGAGCGAAAACAACCAATAAGCTAGGCGGTTTAACAAACTTTATAAATTGCCCCTGTAAAGAGAGACACGTGTATTCGGTACAAGAACTAGTAACGAGCTGAATACAAATATGTACATCATAGAAGGGCGGAAACCTTCCACTTTACAAATTAATTGCGCTTAATGTTTAAAAGGACTAACATGACTGGACCATGAAGTGAGCATAAAATGATCCACTCCATATATGGATGTATCAAGCCTCGTCTACGCCATTCACGTTCAAAAACGTCCCTCGATGCAATTTCAATCAGGAACGGCGAGATGTATACAAAAATGCAATTCACCGTGACAAACCCTTGGAGCACTGTGTGAAGAACGTTGTATAAAAAGTCTGTAAGTGTTGGTGAGGCTGCGTTCAAACGTCAGTGTGGAACTAGTCGACGTAAAATAATTGCTAGCAGAAAAGATGGATGTCCTTTGATATCAATAAATTTGACCTACAATCATTCCCTTACACATGTTACAACGGCACCTAATTAGTAGGATAACTGACCCTAGGTGTCCCATACGAGTACCCCTTTTAGCAGATAGGCACCGGAAAGTAGTTCGGTGATAGACAAAACTGAACTCTGTAGAAAGGTCAGCCAAGAGTCAATTTGCCGCATCATGAGAAAAGACTCGGAGTTCGAAAGAGAGGTGATGGGTACCCGTAAATGCGGTTTTAGCCCAAGCATTTCCTTGAGGAGGTTTACAACAGTCGTACTCCACGAAACGTGCTAACCACGGAAGTAAAGTCTTGTTGTCAACACTTAACAAGTAACTTGTCCAGCATCCATTCATTCCTGAAAGCAACATGCAAAGAGATTGCCGAAAACGGCTGTGTTTGGTAAACATCGTTGGTGGAAAAAGTTGAAAGCATACGACAATGCAGATATACGTTGGTCTAACTACACAGAAAGTGCGTAGGCAAGGTACAATGCTACTGTGTGACGAGTTATCCTATGCATACGTGAGGAGCTGACTGGGTCAGCACACATGAACAATGAGACCGATTTTAGACCGATCGCTTACATTCTTTACATGTGCCTCTCATTTGATCCGTTGAGTTCAAGAATTTTGTTTTAGAACCGCATACGTACAAATGCAGTGAATCGTTCAAAATTTTATGCAAGTGTGCATCAATAGTCAACTGGTGAACAATCATTTGCGCGTTAACGGAAGGTCAGTGGAATGTCACTGGACAAACGGCTTGAGCAAATGACACGACTAAACATATGCTTTCAAACCCACAATTCGGCGTTGTGTATGACACGCTGTTTTTGTCGCCACTTATTTTGAGTGAAGTGCCTATTCTGTCCACAGTCTCAGCTGTCCAGTTGAAGGCGTTTCTTGTTTGTTTTTGAAGATTGGGTACCTTTTCACAATCGGAAATAGAAAGCTTGGACGGGCTGGTTGGCCAAGACAGTTCCCCAGTCTGCTCACTCATTTCGCCGATAAAAGCCACTACGCAAACAAAAAACAATGTGTGAAGATAACATATTCAAATAACTATCACAACTGAAGATGATTTTTTTCGTGTGGCCGAATCCACCCACACAAGGTGGCTGTGTATGAACGAGGACCATGATGCTCAGTAATAGAGACCGACTGCAGCGAGTTTTTGGATTTAAGGACCTCGCCATAAACTGATTCGACTGTATTTGGAAGACACGTGCCGATTCCTAAGCGTGGCAATGAACCTCAGAAATGATCCAGAGTAAACGAACCACTGGTATAAGGATGAAGAAAATAGTGCAAACATAAACGTACTTCATTATGACTTCCTTGAAATCGGCGATTTGTTCCATAGTTGCGTGAATCAAACCGTCAGAACGCAAAATTGGTAGACTAGTGACAGCATTAGTAAGCCATTTGAGGAACAACTGGGGGTACAAGAAAAATATACCGATACCAAATAATCATAGGGCTGAAAATATAAAAGTGTGTAACCACGTCTGCTTGGTATGAGACTTTATGTCCTGCTGCGTGTACAGACGAAGCACCTGTGGGTATGCGAATGCCTACACATGATCCAATCAAAACATATCAGCCACAAGTTGCACAGAAGTGCGCGCATACTATCGTACCAGTTCACTTGGTAGCTCATCTGCATATCACACCGTCTACACAACAAAATACAGGAATCCCGAGTGGCTCTTTACGACGGAGTAAACGTAGCCACCAAGAGGGAATCCACAAAGAAAATAGCTTTACACTTGCCCTTAAAATTCAGTAACACATTTAACGAACAAGCAATGGCTTCGGTTCGACGGTAGCGGAGGAAATCTTTTCCGTATTAACTTGATGAATTTTAAACACTCAAATAATCCAAGAGAAAATATGAAGGAGCGATTTGAGTGAAGCGTGGAAAATGTTGACGTCCACGATGCAATTTTTGCACATACTGAAGTTTTGTTAACGAATATTCGATCCTGAGGCAACGTAACAGGCGCCCTAAAATTCTGTCACAGAGAATCCAGGCGTCCGGAAAAACTTATAGACAACGTGGAAAGATGTAGCCCTTCGCTCCACGGAAAAATCCATAATGGAGAAAAAAGACCCCTTAAGAGTTAAGGGGGTAACCAGCCATGACAATTAATCAACAGTGTCATTTACAAAAGAGTGTTAATTAGGCTAATATATCATGAAATTCGCCTGAAGACAGTTGAAGATATGTGAGAGTGGTGACTGGTACAACTGTGCGAAATCAATGATTCGGATGGTGCATCAGATGTCCAGAACGAACCATGCCGAAACAAAACATAAAACCATGTCGATGTTATTCTTTCCAATGCTCAAACCGTCCAGTCGAGTATCCCCAATACCACGCTCACTAACAAAGTGTAGTGCAACCAGCAAGCTGTAAACATAGTGGAAATGACAAGCAAAACGAGGGAGCACCAAAATGGCTTTTCCACAACTGTATCAACGTTCCAAGCTGATTAAACCCATTCCAAGTTAGAAATGCGAAATGCCTCAAGGCAGAAAACGTTACGAATTGAAGGTGGATGTACATTTACTCATCAAAATTGTTCTAAATAGGTTTACCGATTCACATTTAGTATCATGTGATCAAATGTAGTCCACACTTACATCGAATTGCTCATAGAGATCAGAGTGAGGTCAACCGACACTGGCCTAGTGGAATTTGGCCAATGGAACTATTACGGTAAAATCAGTGCCACACTTGATTTACCTATCCACATATGACCGACGACGGACCTGTGGACCTTGTCATGTAAACGTCCAGGTTATTTACCCTTCAGACATGCATTCAGCGTTGATTACACTGTGTCTCACATTTCCAGAAACACCGAGAACTATGAAAGCGGTCATACTCATGCGGTCAGCGCCAGATAAGGTCACTGGCTTCGGCTGTCAACAAAGTTAATTTCGATGTTACCCACATCACTATGCACACTGTTGGTCAATGTTCCTAAAAATAAACATTGCGAAAGCAAATGCACAAGTTCGATCACGCATGCAACCAGTCATGCACAATTCTCAGCTGTCTATATAAACGGCAACCAACCTCCGAGGCATGTACAGCTAGAAAAAACACGACTAACAAGCCTGGACATACTTGTACGTCAGCACTCCTTTGTAACGTTCCGTGATAAATTCAACTCATCATAACTACGCCCATTGAATCCCAAATGCGTCTAGCACGTGTCATATGATTTCATCGCATAAGCACGTTTCATGTGCTGCTATTTATGTGGCATTATGTATATATACTCTGTGATTACTTTTAACCACATTCCGATTACCTTAGGATCATCAGATAACGTCTATGAGTAACAGTGAACGCTGAAGTAAAAACCTCTCGGACAATGCTGTGTACACTAGTCCAAACGAGAAAGACTGTTGATTGATTAGGATCCGATCATATAGGCCTGCCTGACGCCACGTGGTTGTTGGTTCGAATGCCACGTAATTCACAGAGCTCAGTGAGGACACGATAAACACAACACCATGGAGGTCAAAACCAGGTTTATCCGGGGCAAAACAGGGCAAAACTTCTGCTACTAACCTAAAAACGAGTATATGCAACCTGACTGCGACTACTGATTAGTGGTTTACTGATGAGTAGTCGAGGGTTTGGTTTATTTTCAAGTCGACCATCACTCGCATTTGATCGCAGCCTTCGCGTTCAGAAAGACTTTCCAGCCTGCCGGTGTCTTTCGGAAAGAAGCTCTAGGCTCGAGTTTCGCTCTCATTAGAGCTCGTCAGCAGTGCATATCCTTGCCACGGCCGAGATTTGAACTCCGGCCATTTCAATCATGAGGCAACCGGGTTGAGCGTTCAGATTTGATAAATTCGTTCGTGCCTAATATGAGGTCAATAGCGCAGTGGTCAACACGGTTGCCTCATGACTGGAATGGCCGGAGTTCAAATCCCGGTCGTGCCAAAGATATGCACTACTGACGAGCTCAAATGAGAGCGAAACTCGAGTCTAGTTTTTCTTTTCGAAACAGGCTGGCTGGAAAGTCTATCTGAATGCGAAGGCTGCGATCAAATGCGAGTGATGGTCAACCTGAAAATAAACCAAATCTTCGACTACTCATCAGTAATCTAAAATATCGCCTTGCAGGTTTAATGAGATCAGTGATCTCGACCTGTCTCGGAAGTCCTAGTCGCGCGGTCATCGGTTAACAGGACAGTTAATGTGTCTCCTCTCGAAACGTACGGGCAACCTGATCGCTGCTCACAAGCGAGAGTCGTTGAGCGTTCAGATTTGATAATTCGGTCGTGCCTAATGATTAGTAGTTATTGAGGAATGCTCAGAGAAATGATGGCTTTCTGGGTATATTTGATGCATTTTGTCGATTAAACTGTTGCAGACTTCGATGGACAAATTCTCAGACCCCAGATAACCTTTCTAACTACCGGCTAACCAATGAGTAGTCGGGGATCTGGCTGACAGGCTCAACATCTTAATACAAACCGATCGGGCGCTAGATTGTGGTCACGAGATAAAAAGATGGAAGCAAATCACATCAATCCTCTTCATCCTTACATCTCGTGCGAATTTCACAGGACGGATAATCTACCACACAGGAGCATCCGTACATGACATACAGATAGCCCGTTCAAATCTCGTACAGGTTATCTGCTTCCTCGACTCCTATCAGGCAGGATAAATACCCTGAACAAAAAAACAAAGTCAATGGTGAGTTGAGAATGAGAATCGAGACGCGTTTAGCTCAGACTATTAATTTGCTGCAGTGCACAGGAAGAACATGAGTTCAAGAAGCTCCAATCCTGAAGTTAAATACGTTAGCAATTTTTAAACCATACGGTAGTTGTAGCAGGACTATTTATAAAATAGCATATGAGGAGCTGTATGTCACCAGACGGACGAACGCTAAAAGGAGTTCGTCCGGGTTACCAAGACAAAGCCTCGAAAGGTTGGTAGTTGGCGTGGCTGACATCTATCTTCAATCTAACCAGCCAATACATGTATGAAAGCAAAGGTTTGTTGAAAGCGCAAGTCTATCAAAAGATGACAAACTTCCGTTTCCAGGGCTACATTACATAATGGGTTAGGTGATGCACGGGATCATGCAGAAGATCGAATGAAAAGGCTGAATGAATGCGTCTTACTATCCATGGTCATCAGGGAAAAAAGAGGCTCGCTCGCCAGAGGTGGAACCCGTATTAGCTGGACCATCTGTTTAGCCTACACGAACCTTAAGCGATAGAGGGTGAGAAAAAACACGCTCCACAAGTGATTCTGGATTTAAATTGTTGATGATCTCTATCTCCTTTCTACTGAAAATTCTGATACCATAAAAGGCCACAAGTACACGTAGTGCATCAGCTCCAGCCCCTAGTGCGAATTCTACGGAAAACATTCGACGTGGAGAGGTTACCCTTACGGCCACCGCTTTTGCAACGCCCAACCTAGTACGGCGACAAACACAACGAGTTCTCACCATGTTCAATAGCGTTTCACGTTTGCTTATATCACAATCCATTACTTGCAACCAGGAGGTTGCAGTCCCACAGACGAACAGAGTGAATTTCGGAGACACTGATCGTCAAGAACGGATACGTCATGAACATCCCCATGCGAATATACCTGGTTTCGAAGCCGCACAATAGGAATGTCCCCATAGTTACATTGTACACTCCATCTTTCAAACAAACAGAGATCCTGTCGAAGTCACAGGTGGTGTAGGCTAGCGAACGTCATCTGAACCTTTGCGATGTTATTTTTGAACTCAACAGACATTCTACCACCGCTGATACAACTCTCAACGTAAATGAACTCGATTAATTCCAACTGCTCATCGCCAAGAAAGAGAGTGGGCTCAGAATCCTGCAAATCTTGCAATAGCACCTTTCAACTAGTAGGTGCAAAAGCCATACCAAGCTGACGAACTGAATCCTCTAATCTGTTTAATGTGTCCTAGGCTCCTGTGAACCCCCGCAGCTTAAGATGATGCCGGAGCACAATGTCTGACGGCACACAAGCAAACTCACTAGGATCCAGTCAGGTACACCAAAGTCGGCTATAGAACTTGATGCGATCACCACTTCAACCTAACCGCGAGATATGGCTTAATCATCATCAGGGGGTCTGAGAAAGAATCGATAATTCACGGAATTATTCGGGGAAAAAATCAGGAGAATGACAAAGCTTGGACCTCAAAGGCGCGTTTCAGAGAGATGACACATCTATTGCCAAGGTAGGTAAAGTGCTCATCAGGGAAGCTTCCTGACCTGTTTGCCACCGAGTGCGGATATTGAAAGCGTCAGAGCATATCAGCTGCCTTGAGTTGAAAATGAAAATTAGAAGTGAAGGAAAGGGAAATTGAGAATGAGTGGACTAGGCTGCTGGATCAACGATAAGTTCTGATATTTCTATCACGGAGGGAAGCACACGGACTGCATTCGGAGCTTGTAGCTCAACAGCCTGGCCCACAAGAAAACAAGACAGTTTTCTTGCGGAGACCTTACCTGGAGCCAATAACTCAAACGTCAGCCTGACTTTTGAAACGGAGGCTAGCCCAGCCAAAGAGGTGGTAATGAACGAAGTATTGATTACTGATTCCAATTACGTCTGCGTGTGGTAGACGTATTTAATGCCATGTCAGGCTTCTGAGTACTCTGAGTTTTCCGACAGCATTCACTAATATACCGGTCGTCACTCTTAACCGCCGGACGACCACAGTGCTCTCTGAAAAGGGTTCTACTGTATGCTAACAGGATCGTAAACCACTGTATAAGCGCTCCTATGCAACCACCGGTGTAGCATACCACACAACGAGTTTGACTGCACTTCGTCTGGCTGTTTGTGTGGCTCGTCTGATACGGCTAAGAAATACGTTAACCAGACTATTCGGCATTACAAATGAGGAACCAACCGACGTTCGGGTAGTGACGCCAACGAGTGGCGTATAGCAGGCAGTTTAATTACCAAAAAGAAATTTCACGTTTTTTTATCGTAGCGGGTACGCACTACTCCACAGGGTGTCCATCACGGCCATTCGCAATGGTACCAACATGAAGTTTCGTGCACACGGAGAACAGGAACGTGTTCGTGTATCACAAAAATTATCGTATACATCCCAAGCACCATTTTAGCGACGGGATCTACTGGATCTGCTAAACTTTCGCACGACACTAATCGACACCAATAGACATGTTAGCAGTTGACAGTGGTCGCACACAACAGACAGCAAAATGTGGGCAAGTATAACGTTGTAGCACCTCTAGTATGTAATTGCTTCAATTACTGAAAATCCGGTCTCCAAAAGTAAAAAGCATTGGCAGGAGCACTTGTTGAGACTACACGTTCGCCAGCTAACTTAGTGTGTTCCGCAGCTAAATCCTACATGAGGTTGTCTCAATGTGGAAGTTTGTGACGCACGTTTTCAGTAATCTAAAATAGGGATAGTGAAACGGTGCGGCAACGACAATTGCTATGATTCTCGTACGGCTATTTACTAACGGTCACTTCATGTTTTACAACAGTTCCAAAATCATATACCAGACTAATTTCCTTTGTAGGATACAACGTAGAAATAGCACGAAGTACATTCGAAAAACCGTGAACATAGTGGACGAAAATAAGAGAAAAAATAGTAAAGTTTTGTACTGATCTTCTGTCGCTACCCAAGCGTGATATAGCTGTTAGTGTTCAGGTCACTTACGTTAGTAACATAACGTGATTGAATAACGATCGGAAGTGAATTTACAGAATGAAGACAGCACCACGCAAATTTGCGAATCTGACACGGTGGTGGGTTATAAGTCTGTACGTGAGAACCTATATGAACGTGATTTCAAACCATGACGAACTTAAAACAAGGACGAGCAGATAAGGGCATACATCTAAACACGTGCTTACATACCTCATTCTTCGTCATGACCTTGAGGTGATGAATGATATCTGCCAGTTCGGGAAACCTTTCTTCGGAATAACCTAAACAGCAAGCTTGGAGGCAGGCTGAAACAAGACGTTGTCCACCGCAATCCGGCACATCCGAACCACTACACGGTGTGCAGTTCGTAAGCCAAATAAGAACGCGTTGGGCGCCTAACGATGAGGGGCTGGACGGTGTGGACAACCGCCCGCCAGAAGAAAGAATCTGAACAACTTGGGTAGGAGTAATTTCAGCTGCTTCACCCGTAAAAATGAGCAGATCGATAAAAAATCTAGCAGCTGCCGCAGAGGCGCTTGTGTTCGCTGAAGAACCGAATGAGTCATCGCTTGACGAGTTGGGTCCCGAGGTATCGTCGCCTGAGAGACCAGCACTGGGGCCTGTGCAGCAGAGATTAAGCGATCGGGCGGCCGTGTCACACAACTCGTCCAAATCCACCAGTTCGCTGGCAAGAAAAACTGCAGCACAGTGTTGAACGAGTCGGGTGCACAGCCGGTACAAATCTTCCACAGTGTGCGGCTGCTGCGCTAACCCGGGACCATGGAGCATTTTTAAAGTGGGACCACCAAGAGCCTTGTACAAGAAGAGAAATGTACTAAAGTTAATACAGACGAAGAACAAGTATCAGTGTGAGTAGTTGGAAAAATTCCTTAAGAAACAAAATTTTAGGGCAATCGGCACGCAGATGAAGTTGGAGTGCATGAGTGACTTTCAAATATAAGTTGATGAACAGGAAGAAAACAAATCACGATTGTGAAAACAACCATCCAATCACATATTGGCATGTTTTAAGCTAACGCACAGAGAAAAACATGCTCAATTATGTAAGAGAGGTGGGAAAAGGATGAAATATGCAGAGATGCAAACTGCTTACGAGACACACCGAAAGACGGACCGACGGTAAAGGTGACTACTGAGGTTTTTCTGTAAACTACCGACAATGAAACATACCACGACACTCACTCACTTCATAAACACGCACAAGGCCGACGCGACAGTCCGGCAGCTCGCCAAATTCGTCCACTAGCACACTGGCCAGATAGAGAAAGCTGGAATGTTGACTGCCTGTGGTGTAGGCCAAAACGATCTAATGAAAAAGGGAACAATTTACATAACCAACTGGACTTGACAAAAAGTCAACTACCTACTTCGATAATCGTTAAGTTGAATTCCCGCTCTAAGAACGGATGCGCGTCGGTAAAATGCAATGAATTTTGCGTACCTATCTGTTTGAGGAACAACACAAGCAAGACAGCACAAAATGAGACGGTTTACTTGACAGCAACTTGACATTCGAGTTCAATCACATGCAAGATAAACGTACCACTTGTGAAACAAAGTTAGTCACAAAGTGGGTATATGCTGAGAAGGACACATTAAGGGGGTAACAAAGGATAATGAACGTTAAAGGAAGGGGCGTAACAATTCAATGGGAGAGAGGACACAATAAGGCCTGACTACAGCTTACGCAGTCAAATGAGAAAACAACGCAAAGAGGTTGTGTTACAATGCATCTACAAGCAAATACAATGCAGTGGTAAGGTACACATTTAAATATGCCTGATTACATCGAAATATTCCTATCGAGTACCTGTAACGGTTTCAAAAACAGTACGAGAAGCAGAAAGACGTGTTTCTAAATTGACCCAGGCTGACAGCAATGTTCCTATCAAACACCAACCTTAGTGCACAGCCAGAAGAGTTGATTTGGAAAACAGGTAGCCGTACAAGGGATAATCGATGCTAAATGAGCACGTCCGTGAAGTTAGAACAAAGGCACATTGAGAGTGGTTCCAATTACGGAGTCCCAAGCTGACACCTTATGTAAAAACCGGAATAGGTTTAATAAGACGGCTGAATGAGATACTATTGCTCATTGCATTCTTCATCGTAATATGTAGATGTGTTATGTGATGTGCGGTATATTATCTTTGCTCCTTAGTTATCTGTTCATTAACACAGGAGAACCGACTGGCCTACATAATTATACAAAGAAGTCGCCGTGGATCACAAGAGTTTATCTGGCAAGTGCTCACAGGTTAAAAAGTGATCACTTAAATTTGGATTGGAAACGTTACCAAACGTGGAGAGGCATGTTAGGTAAAAGAGCGGGCAAATCCGCATGAACACAATTCAACTGGACGGTACTAATTGCTTCATTTTCCCTCTGAACATTCCTCGTCAATGTTGCGGCGAATAACTCCTCGCGCAACAATATCATATGCCTCAACTCAAAGCTATTTCTTCTGGCAGGCATTGTTAGATTGCAAGAATAAATTAAATGTCATGTACGGGGTGTTTTTGCAACGCTCATATAGTTTAGGCAACGGTGTCTTTCCCAGCGGGAAGTTGACCGGCCCCAATCACGTCGGGGATAATACACTGTTGTTTGACATGTCCCATGAGATACAAATTTTATTAGATGATAGTTACCGCTCTGTTCACTCCCCTCCGAAGCCCTTCACGGCTTCCCATTGCAAGGTGCTGCAGTTGCTGTTGTTAAGTGTCTACTTGGCCTCGAATCCGTTGAACCAAATCGTTCTAGTGTTATATAATTGGTTTGCAGGCCTCCAGGTTCCACTTGCTTCATATGTGCTCAGTCAGCTGTGTTGTGGACACCACGATCTACTGTGCATTGGAATGACGGAAATATTTCAAAGGCACAGCTCTACCTCACTGTCACTTGTTGGACTGCCGGTTCATTCGCAAAACACCAGAATGGCTGATGACGATAAGCCCACATACTCCGAAGCTTCTCTCCGGTGGATAGCGTAAGCGGATAAGTGATCGGGAAAGCATAAAAACGTAGTTTGGTCATGAAAAGCATTCAAGCTTGTTCATGCAAACCCTCAAACTGTACACATTTATTTCGTTACGTCATGTATCAAGAACGTCAACATGTTGTTTACAACGCATCGCACGATTAACCCCAGTTCAATAGTATACGGCACGAAGTAGTCAATCAACTGTTTGGCAAATGGAAATGAAAGCAACCAACATAAAGTTAAGAACGGTAGGTAGTGTATACCCCTTGGATTGGGGGACCTTGTGGCCAATTTAGCCTCTATCCGAAAAACATTTGGAGACACGGTAGTCAATGGTATTCAGTATTGTGAATGCCGTTACTGTTTAACACAGCCGTCATGCGGACAATGTCTCGCTCTCACTTATGACTCGACCATTTATTTGAAAGATGTGGGCACACTGATACTAACTGGTGGAGTTGAGAGAAAGATGTTTCAGGAGTTACGGTTTATTTTCATCATAAATGCATTGTAGTTACGCGAAAGTGCATAAACAATTGCCATAATGCTGCTGGTGGTGGTGGTGGTGGTGACGATAACGAATACAACCACAGCAAAAAAACAGGTCTCACTAAAAAAAATCAAACGAAATGGATAACAGCTCGAAGCTCTGGATAGCACAGCTAAGTGCTCACTTAACCCTGAAACTGCCAAACACTTCTCATACATTATGTATTGCGGACTTTTATTTATCAGCGGGATCAGCAGCAGAATTCGACGAACAAATATACCAGTGAGCTTCAGGTCTTTTGCTTAGGGTATGCTAACGGGGACAATTTGTATGTATACAAACATGATCGGAGCGAACATTTCAGTACCCGACGGAGAACCAAGTAAGCAAATCGCTGCACGGGAAACAGGATGGCTAAAAATTATAGTACAACTAACCTTTTCGGCTATTTCTGGGAGCAATTCCCGCAAGTGCACAGAGAAACAGCGCACAATGAAACGGATTAAGCGGCAAGCGTGCTCCATCGGTCTGGCTCGGGTTGCGTAATGCGTCAGCACACGAGCCACCACCGGCCAAATGCACTCACGCACCAAACGCAGACATTCGGATAAGCAAGTCTGAGCGGATACAGCCAAACTGTTTTGTTCTGTTGGCACTGAGCCGGCACTCCACTGAGGCTGTTTGGTTCCGTCTTCCAGACGACGTAAGAAACAGCCAAACGTGCGGAAGATGGCAGCCAAATAGTCTAGCCAGACCCGCGGATCTGTCAGTACATCTGCACCAGTGACGGCAACATTATCATCCATCAGCTGGTTTAACGGCAAGAAAGTCAACACGAGATTTTGGAAAGTACACAAGAGCGCACAAAACATAACATATGAGTCCCTATCATTCGGCACAATTTAACATAGAGGACTAGTTGAGACTACGCGAAACATCAGCTCAGTAATGGGAAGTAGCACTGGAGTGGATTCCTATATAAAGACAACCGTTATCTAAACAGAAGAAATCTCCCATTGAAAGGTTAGCTGCGAACAACTGGGTAACATGAAAATAGGGTACTCAGACTGACAAGTCAACTGCAAGAAGACCATACGAAGAATTCACGGTGAAAAAAGTGAGCAGGCGTGAAATATACAGGAAGACACAATTGTAAACGGCTCAAGTTGATAATGAAAGCACGGGGAAACTGGGAATAAAGCTCGTTATACAGTGCACGCTCTGCGTAAGAACGTCTACAGAGATAGCAAAACCACAGCTTCAGTCCGACGCACTGCTTTAAAAACAGGTCATTGATTCCGAAAGAGCCAACGAGACTATGGGAGGTAAGCCAACGACAGTTTTGAAAATCACAAGATTTGTTATGAAGACAAAAACCAAACAACAGTAAAGTACCACTATTTAGTGCCAAAGCAGTGCTACCAACAATGAAAAAGATGACGGTCAGAATAACAAACATCGATGAGGCTTTAAAAAGAAGCGTCCGCTCTATGGCTTCTGTATTTGAAGGTGCATTGGTATAATCTGAAACCGAATGTTAACGGATAGAAAAACACAAGTAAAGGCTTCCCGAATTTCTTCCAAAAATGTTGCAGGAATCATCTGCACAACGAGTCAATAGTAAACGTCGGCAGAGAAACGGATGCAACGAATAAGTACAGAACAAAAAGCACAAATATATGTGCCGGAAAAACGAAGTCGCCGAAACGTTTTGTGCAAGAAACATTCGGAAAGTTGCACACGGACGAACCGAAAGAGAGATATTTTTAAGGAAGGTAAGAATGAGTAGTTGAGGTATCCGAAGAACTGGTACTACACGGACAATGCACTGGTTACTGAAGACAACAAAAGGCAGAGATTAACAAGGCAAGGAAACATTGCCTGGTGAACAGCGCATATTGAAACCCACCTTGGTCAGACACTCCAAACTCACACTGCAAATCTGAGCCAGTCGAGAAGGTAACACCTGCCTGGCCGAATGTGGATCGAAGTCCACGCCGCCACCGCCGGAACCGATAGAGGAGATGAGACCACGGCCGATGCCAGTGAAAAAGTGTGTAGCATCATAGACAGGAACCCAGGACAGTCTGGGTAAATTGTATGCGACACGCTGGATTAAATCTGGCCAGTGCTCATCCAGTAGACCTGTGCGCGTCGATTCACCAGCAGGTGGGAGGTGGGACGCGGCGACTCCGTTAAACGCGGTTGAAGCAGTGGCTCGGTAAACAGAGCTTAAGCTCCCGAGAGCAGATAAAGCAGCCCCGACTGCGAGCTTTTGACCAGGCTGGAAGGTGGTGCGAATAACCGGAGATAATCAGGAAGAAAAGAATAAGCAACCAGCTTCATATGACGGAAACACTTACTTTAGGTTTTAGTGGGACTCACATTGACAGATGAAAACCGCAATTGATGGAATAAAGGTACCTAGGTATAAATTCAACGGTTCCCGTAGGTGGCCGCTCAGTTAAACAGTATACGCATAGCTCACGTTATCTTCAGTTGGTGGTCAGTGTAGCGCACAGCATTCATCCACGCAACACATGTTAATGGATAGGAATCAAACGAAGTTCAGTTGTACTCATAGCGTAGTCCGTCGAAACAGTGACCGCAAAGAAGTGCTTAATGCATAGTCCTTTGAGCGCATAGAAGAACAGCATTCACAACGGAAATATTGCTGTGGTTCACACAAGTAAGGGTTAGGATAATCACTCGTGGACAAGGTTCACTCTGATGAACAAACGGTTAATTGTGGTAGCCAACGAGCTGTATTACACGGCTGAAAAATCACCGGCATAATTCGGAAGCCTAAGGTGGCTTTGAGGACGATTAGAGTGCGCGGCAGAAACCGGAACCAGAAGTCAATGTTTTCATTATGCTCTCGTAGCGGACAACCCCCGCCGTCAAGTGAGTTGGTTTGTTAAAGAATCGATACCGGGTAGGGTCAGAGAAAACCCTATCTCCCGTTAGGCTTTTGGGTCAGAGACTTCAGGCAGGATCTTTCAAGTCAACCCTCACTCACAACGTATGTGGCCGGGATGTATTAGAAAGTATCATTCACTCCGCAGAGGCACTACTCAATCAATTTCACCTATGTATTGTATTTGGCTCTCAATTTCTCTCAGCCTCTATGTCGTTTCACATAGACACTCGTCACTTTAACAGGCTTACCGAAAACAATGACATGATATCGAAAAAAGTCTAGTTCCCTCAGAGAATTTCACATTGGGTCAACTGTGAGGAACATTTTTAAGGTGGACATAAATCTCAATGACCGCAAAACAAATTTATACACAGAAAAAAAGAACAGAAAAGGGAGATGCTTGTATTTCTAACGAGGTAAGTTGGACTGTAGTTGTTCACAAAGGACCTCCACATGTAGTCTTAGTTGGGCAACCGCAACCGTGATAGCTAAAGGAGGACAAGTTTCCCTTTTCAATGTTACAAGTTTGGGGCAAGTAACGAGAGCGCCAAACGGAATGTGTACTCGTCCTGTCGATAAATGAACCAGCTCAACATGACTACCAAGGGATGAAACATATCAGCTGTGCGAACTTGTGTTACGATCGCCTTACATTTCTAGGCAAATTGTAAAGGGAGTCTGACGACAAGGAACTTCCCAAATTAAAGGTCTAACGTGGCCAAACTTTTAGGTCTTCAGAAGAAGGGCATATCCTTATCCACCCTAGACCAAGATTTTGCAATTTTATTTTACAGTGTTATGTCGCTGGCTAATTCAAGAAGTTTTTGCCCACCAACCGCCATAGTATCTTTCAAACCCGTACTAAAAAACCGATTCCGCATTCAATTCAGATGATTGCAAATCAGTCCTGTAAATCGTTCATTAAAATGCATATGGAGACCTTCGGTTGGGTAGTGTTTGCATGAATTCCTTTTTAATCTGGAGAACAAGAGGCGAGAGTGGATAGTTAGATTTAGCGGCCAGTACATCCGGTGCGAAAATGGACTGCAACTATTGAGTCCTTTATATGCCATCGATTAAAATGTACATTGATTAAACGCGCAAAACGACATGATAGGCAAATATGGTCGATTCCGAGGGAGGGGAGCATGATGTTCATTCTGTGTTGTAAACAATAGAGGGATCGTACAGGAGCAACGTTGGAAATGGCGTTTGTTACTAAAACGTACTTATTCATAAAGAATTCATAAGATGGTATCACGACGGAAACGTCTGCGGGTTATGCTACCAAGTGTCTTGTTTGCCAAACTCGTTCCTATCATGTTTCAATAATTAGCCATCCTTAATCATGCACTTGAAAATTACAAAGTACTGGCCAAACTGAACGAAAAAAGGCCTTGTTAACCAAAGAGGGCCAGGGAAAGTTGTTGTGAATACGAACAGGGTAGATTGTAGGGCAACAGTGTTACCACATAACTGAGTGAACAAAAAGCATGTGAGTTGATCACAAGACCAATTGTGTTTTTCTCAAGGCGTTTTTATGGTCTGAGTATCAAAAAACCAACTCCCGTGAAGAAATGCAAAAATGAGGCCATTGGCAATAAAAAGAAATGGCTTAGAAGATCAGGTTGACTGGAAGTCTCAAAGGTATGACCTGTGAAATAAACGGAGATATTGCATATAACGGTGACTACTCGATGGCTAATTATGGCGCCATGCTGGAAACTCACCTTTTGTCCTTAGCTGCCTTAGCCCTTGCAAGGCATTGTTTGGAGCTCCTTGACATTTGAAATGGACTAATGGGGTTTTATGTAATCTCTTTTAAT
Source organism: Paragonimus westermani (assembly GCA_008508345.1). Classification (NCBI taxonomy): domain Eukaryota; kingdom Metazoa; phylum Platyhelminthes; class Trematoda; order Plagiorchiida; family Troglotrematidae; genus Paragonimus; species Paragonimus westermani. Next base: position 50,059 of record QNGE01004210.1, read on the forward strand.
TCGCTAAACACCGTTTCTACATGACATTGTCACGCATGTACACATGCCCACACGTAACTCGGACCTGCCCCCAAAGTAAACCGATGAACTGGTTAGGATGTTATAAAAAGAGGAACAGCATTGAAAGTAGATCACGCACTGTGCAGACGACTAAATATTTAAATAAACTGGACAGCAATCACGACCGATCGAAGCTATCGCATTCTTACACACTCTTTAGTCAGCCTCTTTCGAAAAGACTCACTAGACCTGAGTTTCACTCGTGTTAGAACTCGTCAGTGGTGCATATCCTTATGACGGTCAGGACCAGAACTCCGGACATACTTGCATAAGGTAACCGTGTTGACCACTGCGCCATTAACCTCACACTAGGCGCGAATGAATATGTAAACACAGCCAAATTCGCTTGTGGGTAATGCTCAGGTTGTCCGGTCACCTCGAGGGGAGACACAACCAATGTCCTGTTAACCCCAATCGACGACCCCTTAACTGGAATTTCTCTACAAGTTGTAATCATAGAAATCATTAGATCTTGTGATATTTTGATTACTGTAATCAACTCGGTCCTCTCATGAAAGTGTGTCCGCAGTTCTAGTCCCAGCCATAACAAGGATATACACTGCTGACGAGCTCCAACACGAGCGAAACTCAAGTCTAGCGAATTTTTCAGATTCTTTTCGGGAATGCGACAGCCGCGGCGAATTGCGGAGCATGTTTTACTCATGTGGTGATGTACTATACACCGGGAACAAATACCTGCAATGGGTAACCTAAGGCCATCCAAGATCCACAAACTACCATCTTAGAGAGGAGAAATGATGTGCTCAAAATTCAAGACTCCGTGTATCGTCGGAAATTCACTATATACCAATAGGCCGAAGATATAGATGCAACGGATTTGCTGCCATGTGATATGATTGTATTCGGGTTGACTGCACGGATTGATAAAGGGACCTTTAATTTCCTCACATCTAGCCAACATACACAGGAAAGACTGAAAGCACCAACTGAATACGACGCACCAAAACTTCATACCTCAGATGACCCATCCACATCTCCAACAGCTTTGCATTGCATTGTCTAGTTGCACCACTAGGCAGGGGTAATATAAAAAAAAATACCCAGAGTATGGGTGCACCGAAGCAAATATAGGTTAGTCCTGAAGTGGGCAGTGGTACAAGTTCAAAGTAAAAAACGTACGCTACCCAATTTCGAATACTGCGACCGTCAACAGCATTCATGCAGAACTTCAAGGCAGACAAACTGATAACAGTGAAGTGGACAGACCTCTGTTAAACTGGATTTAGCAACAGTCTCCAACAAACGCATTCTTCACCCCTGTTTTGGCGTGCCGATCGGGTCACTGGCTTGTATCAGATCAAAATTGGCTCACAACTGTTGATTCACTTTAGCCATGAGTGCACCCCATACGTTTTCGACCGAGTCCACCACAGGCCAGATAATTCAACACCATCGCCAATTGGGTGCTCATATAACAAGTATAGAAGGGATATCCGTAGGGAGGTGAAGCGTAGGCTGACCGCTGATCGTGTGGTTTGGCCGATTAAAGAAGGAGAAGAAACTGGAAATCATTTCTGCTTCGGGGAACACTGGCATATTTTCCAGCCTTACTCGTGCGACTGTCTGTCAGTGAAGCTAGAAAGTTAGGAGCGGTGGGTGGGACATTTTGAGGGTCAATTGAGCTGGCCTCCTGCTTCTACTGTGTTGCCGCCACAAACTTGTAATGTAGTGTCCTGGTCGGTAGACTTGGAACCACCCACTGAGACTGAGGTCCGCAATTGCATTGCGGTTCTCAAGCGTAATAAGGCTACTGGTCCAGAGGACCTCGTGCCGGCACCTTTTAAAGAAGGGGGAGAGGCGTTAGTAGAGGCTTCGATTCGTTTGTTTCAACTTGTGTGGGCGACGGAAACTCTCCCCTCGAGTTGGGGTCACTCGATAATAGTTCCTATATTCAAGAAAGGAATCAGAGGCTCTTGCAAAAACCATAGAGGAATTAGTTTGACCCCAGTCATTTCTAGGGTTTTAGCATCAATTATACTTCACCGACTCAGTGCAGCTCGACAGCCAAGCATTAGGGAAGAACAGACAGGGTTTTACACTAGGCGGGGATGTGTAGATCACATTTTCAATTTTCGTCAAATTCTGGAGCAGCGTCATGTGTACCGTCGACCAGCAATCGCCGTATTTCTCGACTATGAAGGTGTGTTCGATTCGGTGGATCGATCTACACATTTAAAGTCGCTCAAAGGCAGAGGTTTGCCGACTAACTACGTAAACATACTGTCGGCACTTTATGGTCCACACTTCAGTTCAGATTAAGGTTTACGGTGAACTGCTTGACAATTTCGGCACCAGGAGCGGCGTATGTCAAGGCTATGCACTATCACATTTTGTCTCGTCGTAGACGAAATGATGGGTGATTTTCTGCGGCACTCATAAGATGCCGGTGTGGACCTCCTACCTGGTGATAGACTGACTGACCTCGATTATGCCGACCACGAGGTGTTGTCGTTTGACAGCTTTCAAGCCGCACAGACAACGCTAAACGGTATTTCGCGTTTTGTTAAGTACTTTGGAATGCCCTTTGCAGCTTCGAAATGCAAAGTGGTTCTGCAAGATTGGTGTGATGACGCAGGTTTAATATTAGATAGTGAAGCCATGGAGAGATGTAGTAGTTAAGTCCCTTCTCTTCCCTTATGTGTTTTTTCTTCCGGGCCATTACTCGCGTCGTTATTTATGGTTGTACGGCAGCTAAGCCTCAGCATGAACCATTGATGTATTGTTGTCGATATTGACGATCAGGATGGGGTCGATCGTATTATTATCGGTTGTATTAGAGGACTTCCCCGAAGAAAGATTTTTCCCAATGCAGCTCCAAGTTCACTACACAAAAGGAGGAAGAATCTATTTTGCATGCACTTTCACTTGGCAAAATTGACGGTTATTATCATCACTCAGAAATTGGTTTAACCGTAGTTCCGTAATTACGCAAAGAAATTTTTTCTGCAGAAAATGCGGCCGGCAAATTAGAAGTGGGGAGCAAATGTTCAGTATCTTTGACATAGTCACCTTTATGGCACTTGTCACATTTGCGAATTACGTACAGATGGCAGTACACGCTTTGTCGTAGAAGTTGAAGTTCATTGAAAATGTCACAGATTGATGTGTATACGGGGCTCGTGGTCTAAGACCGATTTGCACACTTTCTCCTTGGATTTCATGTCCACGATAATGCCTAAATCAGTCAAATAGCCTAGATCAGTGGAATCAAGCTGGATGCGGACGTAATCATTTCGGCGAATTTGAATAAGAACCACGACTTTGATGTCTTCTGAAATGTCTCGGAATCATCTGTTGAGGGCATCCCGGGAAAAGAGGATAATAGTAAATGTTATCGCGTAGCATCTCCCATGAATAGTTGTGCGCACTTCGATCGCCACCAGAACAACCACCAGTTCGCCAACCTTATACAGTCTCAAACGACATCAAAGCCTTCTAGAATATTGTCGTGTGTGCGATCGGTTTGCTTAAGCCTCTCATATTGTACATTGTACCTTTGAAAAAGTACAATCAAACGACCGAGTGAATGCAGACCAATAGGTATCACAATACGGCTGCTGAGGTCCAGTAGAACATGAACACCTGGGCTCGCCATCGCACTGGAAAGCACGTGCACACAAGCGCAGTGATCGGTAAGGTGAGGAGCAGGAGACATGTCCGGTGTACTGGTTAAATGGCACACAACCACATATGTCAAACTACTATTCATTGAGGATGTTCTTGAGTGACGACGGCAAATGCGCAGGAAAAACAAGAGTTCTTAATTATCCTCGGAAGTTTTTGGAACATCTTTGCAAAGAATCAAAGCTCCTTCCAACTCCTAGAAGCGTTTCCACGAACCATCTTGGGGTCGCCGATCCCAAGTTAACGTGCGCTTGCTTTAGTCGACGCAGCATCTCCAACCAACCCATTGTGCACGTTCACCACGGACGAGTCATGAACACTTTCAGTCACCATAAAGTATCGAACCTTCACGGGAAAGAGCTGATGTTGGGAACGCATGTGATTGTAGGTAGGTATAGTCGAAAATTGTCCAAATTTATCCGAACAGACGTGATATGCATAGGATATATAGAAGGTCTGAATTAGCAAACCGATACGGATGGCGAAGATGGGTAGGACAAAGAATGCTGTTCTATAACTCAACAACTGCCACGGTTTGTTTTTGGGCGATGTTCACGTCAGCCAGTATGAGTTTACAGTAGACCGACGGCCACGACGAAAATAGCCGCTAACAGGACGTTTATAAGTAATGAATACTTTCCAGCCTAAGGCGGTTCGTTGTTTTTCGTACATGTTAAATAGTAGCTAACCGGAGAGGGGCATCCTCGGCTCATCATGGACAAACAAATAAGGTCAGCCTCTAAGCTATCCGTTCCAAGGAGGAACACTGCAAGATTTTGTGTTGACTCCCGGGCGTCGAACAACAGTAACCAGGGCTATACATATTAGACTGAGTAGGGTGGGGAGAACAGAAAGCCAAAAACAAAAAGGTTTCAGTGTAGGTAGGCCAAATGATCAGGTCAAAGAAAGTCTAAGAATTGGGTAGAATTGTTTGCGTATAGACATATTTCATTTAAGACAGTTAATCACCTTGCAACACAGAAAGCGCTGGTTTGTGCGACGTATCATAAGCCTGAATGTTGAGTCGAAATCAAATCAACGATCTATTTAATTGATTTATGTGTGGCTGAGTGAAGGAACTGGAGGGTTAGTACATATTTCAGGCTAATGTGATTTCGTCTGAAAGAAGAGGACCGATTATTTTCAATGAGAATTTTACTACAACTTTTGTCTGTTCCTACACGCTCCCATTGCTTTTTATTCACAAAGTGCTAATCGTTGAGGTTTGCAGTCGGAACATACTCACAAACTAAAATTCAGCAGCTGGTTAATTAACTTTTAACAAGTGGATTTGACTAATAGTTTAAAAGCTCTTACACCAAGTTATCTTCATGCCTTTGGGGAACAAAATACGTTCCTTGAGGTAATTTATGATTGTTAGACCATACGAAACTTCAAACGGCGAGACTGTGCCCTATAAGGATGTTCAGAAAAATAGGCACCACGCGTAAGCTAACGGAAAGTAAGAGAATATTGCAGACAAGAGCTAACTTTGGTTGGTGTAAGGCGGGCCACAAATGTTCTAAAGTCGACACATTCAGGAATATAAACCAAATTTATTATTCAACACCACGCACAGGTGGTCCGACGAAGTCAAGTTCCCGGCAAGAAGACCAATTGCCACACACTCTATTTAGGAAGAACGGCATTCCTTCTTTGAACAGAGTATAAGAAGCAGTTTCACAGAACAACTCGAGGAGTGCTAAGACCTTATCACCAGCCAAGTATCAGTGGATTTTAAGCAACGCAGTGAGCAGCGCACATTCTACCAGTGCTTGACGTTCATTAAAACAAACCAAAATCGACGGTTTTCATGTCACAAGACAATCAATATAAACGTGAAAACACCGCTATTTTTCAAACTATGGTCCAAAATGTGTATAAACATACTTGTAAACCGGATGTTTCCACACCGGCCGCATTTTCGACAATGCCAATCAACTGGGCGACTATCTGACGACGAAGTTGCGGATGACAAGCGGCCCAATGTGACAGCTCCATGTACAACAGGCAACCAACTTCTTGCAACGGAAATGGACAGGGGCCGGCCAGCCCAGGAAGCACCAGACCAGATATCAGGGATGAGATATGTCCTTCGGGATCGTGCGGTGAAAGGCGCTTGGCAACCGTGGTCAACATAAACAAACACGCCTCGGCCTCACGTAATACTTCTGAAGCTGTGACCTGAGCGTTGGCCGAAACTGCCAGCATTTGCAAGCGTTGCACATGATTATATAACTGAAAACGAAAGCCAACAATTCGATTCAATGCAGGATAAGCAGGGACGAAAATATTAGTGTGTGTAATTATCAAACGCGTTGAGAAAAAGGTTACGGAGAGAATGGGCGAAAGAAAGCTGGAAAAAGTGTAGTAGTTTGACCATAAATTGGGCTGGATGAAAAAATTTTTAAATGCGTGGGTCATTCTGACCAGATGACAAGTTGGACAAAAATGCTAAAGTTGCATCAAAAAGGTAGGCCATTGCGCCAAAATTAGATCACACGAAACGACACACATAAATCGAAGGGAAAGTGCGCTCTTTATGCAATCGGAATGGGCTATGTAATCAGATTTGTGCGTTTCGGTAGTCGTCTGTGTTTCTTTAGGAAGAATTCAATTACACTCAGAGAACTGAGAGCGGTAGTCACAACGATCTAGATCTCGGACAGATTGAACGGGTGCTTATTCTGCAGCCCGGTAAGCTACTGGACTGACGACCTGAGAGACCAGAACTTGTTGAAAATCGCGGGCGAACATCGGAATGCACTGCGCAGTTTATTAACACGATGCCCTGGCTACAAAGTGAGCGACCATATTTTTTCTACGCATATGAACAAAGAAATCACTATTTCTTTGACAACTGGACTGAGAGGCCCTGGCCGAACAATGCAAGCTGAACGATGTATATACATGTCTGAAATTTACCTTATAAATGCGAACTGAAAACGAATGAAATACCAAAAAACGGTCTACTCTAAACACAAATGCAGGAAAAAGCAGACACTGGTTCCTATACATCCAGTCGTCCAGTGAGGTGAACAATGTCAATCCCTCTGATCAAATGAACAGGGTGTTGACTCGGGAGATTCGTGAATAGCATTCACGCTAGGCCCGTCAGCCGACCACACTCCAGGGCATACACTACGGTGAGACTGGACCTTGACGTGGTGTGACTGCCTGTACATCTCGATGACCTTTTGGGCCAAACTGGACAGAGTTACTCATACCAGGCAGGTTAATAGGTAGAGGTCTGACAAACCACAGTCTCCTGGGCCTCCATGTTGGGGGTTGGAAGATGATTGGCATCTCTTCCCGAAAAACGTACCATTTCTGGTACACCGCCACCCACCCGCTGCCTTGCGGTTCAGGCCTTTGAGCCAAAGGCTTTGGTTGAGAACCCTAATCGTTCTCCTGTCTAGGTCTGGGCGTCCTGGCAGTATCTCAGCCCACACACAACCATGAATACTCACAACACAAACAAT
>QNGE01004211.1:9426-30908 GCA_008508345.1 Paragonimus westermani
TTTGAATAGGGACGTAGTCATTTTCAGTAGTTAGGTCCCTTCCCGTCCCCTTCTTTTTCCTTCTCTCTTTCTATATAGGGTTTGCTGTTTCTTCATGGTTGTGTGGCAGTTAAGCATTAGTGTTAACCACTGATGTATTGCTGTCTATGATGATGATGATGATGACTGCTCGTTTCGGGTCTCTCCACTTTTGTGATCCGGGCAGTTTAACTACTCGGTAGGTGTTTCGTATTCCACCATCTCTCAGTTTCCAACTGGGAACTTTGTGTTTACAAACAGCTGGGCTCTGAGTAGGCGATATAACGAGACGGGCACGAACAACAGTGTGAGAGTGATGGTGGAGTGCTGCAACCACTAGCTGACGGCAATGTGATCAATTTGGGTCAATGACTAAACTGCAGAGGGTGGTTTCCACTTCATGTACTGCTGTCGTTTGTGCAGAAATGCGCCATTCAATATATAAAGTCCACGAGGTGTGCACCATTATAGTAGCCGGTCGCCATTTTCAGTGCATCGTGCATGGGTATGAAATATCACCCAAACGCTTCTCTTCTGGAGTAAGGCGACCATCATCATCATAGGCAAAAATACATCAGTCGTTCACACCGATGCTTATCCGCCACACAATCGTGAAGAAGAAAAGCAAACCCTCTATAGGAAGGGAGAAGAGAAACAAAGGAACGGGAAGGGACCGAACTACTAAAAATAGCTACCTCTATGTTCAAACATTCAACATCAAGATGTCTACACCTTGCAAACAAGCAACCGAGCTGTAAGTGAAGGCAAGGCTACCAAATTGTGCGTTCATGTCGCCAGCAAGCACAACGATGTCCGAGTGCTTAGTTTGTTTCAGAACAGCAAAGGAGGCATTCTTGACAGCATCTGAACTATTGTCTGTTGCAGCACGTGCAGACATGACAAATGTATGGTCCATGTCGATCGAATTTGGCTGAAGCGGTAAGCTTAATAGCGCAGACGACCATCTAGTGGGTTAGGTTCTGTGTTACTTCTCAATGCAATCCTCACTTCAGCTTCATTGCGGGATTTGACTTAATCGCGACCTGGGACCCTGAGTATAGACGGCTGACCCATAGCATTATCTGAGACAGCGTACGATGAAGATATCTCTCGCACACGCGCTGGAATTGTATCACAATTCCTACCGTAACTTCAGGTATTCCATATATGTCCTCACTAATTCACCCCACTGCATTTTTCGTCGATTATGCCTCCCAGGTGACAGTATATTATAATGAGGCTGACATGGAAAGTGATGAGCCTCTCAGCGTTGAAGACAACCACATGCACTGCTGACGTCGCATCAAAAGGCACCTCGGAGTTATCCGGACGCTTGTTCTGCGACCCCGTCTTCGGCGACGTGCACTTCACAAGTGGCGTTTACGCAGCCGCAAGTGCGGCCTCCCGAAGATAATGCAATTGGACTTTACCTAAGGTTTTCTACGTTTCTCTCTCGCAAGCGACATGTTTCTGGCTCGTACAGCGGCTAAAGCACACTAGATAAATTGTTAAAAAGAGCGATTGCTGGACACTTTCATTCACTCCACTTTCTTTGAACTTAACAGTTTGGATATTGTTATCGACCCCAACTCATTGTGTAGTAACTGTCACTTGCTAGTGTCCAGAGGGGGATGCCATCACGTTGGTCATGTTGTTACTGGATTACAATCTTGCTGGGGTTGAGTCCCGTTCGTGGGAGATCTCATTAGTTGAACGTGTACGTTGAGAAGGATAGCAAACCGAGCAACATGACCTTAGATACTATTGTCGATATATAACGTCAATTTCTAGGAAGTAATTTCCTGGCTAGGTCGGACGACTCAGAAGGATTAGCCTGGTTCCTGTTACGTCAAAGTTGCTCGCAGCCATTTTACTTCACAAGCGAAGCGCACGTAGAACATATCCATGACGAGCAAGCTGGGTTTCGCCCTGGCCGTTGATACATTGGTCACACCTTCACACTCCGCCATTTACATAGGCCACAAATTGTTGTCTTCATGGACATCAGAGAGGCCTTCGATGTGATTGATAGAGGTGCACTCTGGAACTGTCTATCACTGGAGGGTATGTCTAGGAAGTGTGTGAACATTCTATGAGCAATTTACCGTCTGACATCGAGGTGGTTTGGGGCTTACGGCGGCGTATCACCGACCTTCAACATCTCGAGTGGGATGCGACAAGCTTGTCCAGCCTCCCTCTTCCTATTCAACTTTGCAATAGACGAGATCCTAAACTATGCCCTAACAGACTGCGAATTTGATGGTGTGGAATTGCTCTCAGACATCCAACTTCGAGAGAAAAGGTGTGCAGACAACATCACTCCAATCTGCGGGAGCTCACAGTGAGCTCAGAACATATTAGACAAATTAGAGGCTTCATTTCTTCAGTTTCATATGGCACTTGCACCCACCTAGTGCAAGGTACTGCTACAAGATTGTTAGGACTCCGCGTCTCCTCTTATCCTTATTGGTGGTGGTGGTGGTAGATAGGTTCGTTTGCCTTGGGAGCTGTATCAGCGCTGGCGGAATGTCTTATGAGTTCACAAATCGCATAGCGAAGGCACGGATGGCGTTTGCCAACTTACGTCATCTGTGGCGTTGGCATTTTCTTAGTCTTCCTGTGAAAGGCCGAGTGTATAACGTCACCGTTAGAGCAGTCCTGTTGTACGGTTCCGAAACCCAGTAGATTCGCGCGGACAATGTTAATAGTATCTGTATTCAACCGTCGGTGTCTCCGAAGCATCAGCGGTTTGATGTGAGAACACCGTGTCAACAGTGACGAAGTTCGCCGACGTGTCTTTGGAACGGATAGACTCTGTGTACCCCTGAGCATTTTGATCTCGTCTCACAAGCTTCGTTGGCTTAGCCACATATCACGGATGCCAACTCAGCCCCTACCACCTCGTGTCTTGTTTTTGATTGGTGGGTGGGATAGAAGTGGTAGTCTGGTGGTCTGCGCACTATTTGGGTTCGGGGTATAAGGGCACTGTCGGGGAAGTCGTCAGGTCCACGAAAGTATTGTGGCAAAGACTAACAAAGTACACTTGCGAGTGACCTTCACAGTCGACACGGTCATGTGCCACTTCACCTCACGTGCCAAATCTCTGACACCCCGCCTACGCGCCTAAACGCTCACACGCCTATATTCCGCCTAGGCGCATCACTACTGTTCGACTCACCATTTGGTCCACCGCTTGAGTTGGTCTTCTGATTGGTCACAAACCCCTTAAATATGATCTAGTTCGTGACTGTGTTGTCTTCGGATTGAGTGACAAACGAGCTCTGTCCGGAGGCCAGTCTTTTCTCTGTGTTCGTGTGTTAGCCTCGGACGGTTGGGTTGGCTGGGAAGTTACGAACTAGTGGTGCATACACCGTAATCCGTTGTTCATTGCTGTTGACCGTCGTTCCGTTATCCGCTGTTTCACTAACCATTATTCCGTTATCTGTTTACGCACCCGTAGTGCGGATTTAGAACTCCATAATAAATCGTTTACTAAGTGTGCCCCTTTTTCAAGTACCTTATATATATGTATATTCATATATATTCGAGTGTGAAGTCACAGAAAGACTGTTTTGCTATTCTGAAGGACGACCCTGGTTCCGATTCACTGCTGCTCAACTATTGGTGTCATCCCTCCGTGAATGCAAGTGTCCTGATAACAATTCTGCCGTGTCACTATTTTCCTGTGTTGCGTCCGATAGAGTGGATGTACAAAAATATCCTGCTGTTACATTCTCCTTTTTTGACGCAGTTCTCTGGTAGTTGTTTCATTTGCATTGTTAGCAGATGGTTCTTCTCGTCATTTTTGGTCGATTGGAGTCTGCTTCGCAGCCGCATGATACAAAGTGCTTATGCAAATCCGATGGTAAAGTTAATCATGCGGTAGTGTGACAGTAATGACACTAGATCACCAACAATGCACAGGCGGTTTGGAGCCCGCCTCACGCACCCAATACTGTTTTTGTTTGGACAATCTGACAGTACCAAACTCGCATGTGGCCTTGCATGTCACAAACAGCTTGTGTCTTGCACCAGAAATCCCTGGTAACAATTAATGAGCGGTATCATAAAATCTATATGGAAACGTTCGTACTTAGACGTGAGTCTTATTGACTAAGTCCCTCTGTCCTGGTTATCTCTAGCTGGTTTCTTTTCTAATGATGGTAGTGAGATAAGTAAGCAGCAGTATTAACTGTTTGTGTCCTGCTGTTGATGGTATTGGCTGGTAATACTCTCCAGGCCCTGTGTATAGATGCTATGCAGCCCATCTATAGAGACGAAGGTGAATTGATCACTGACCTTTATTTACACATTTGCTTGTGGAAAGTTTGCCGAAGTAGACGGGAAGTCTTTCATTCAGCTTGTTTTTTGTTGCAGATTTGGAACATGTTCCACCTCATCTCAGACAGGAGTTCAAGATTATGCGAGATTTAGATCAAAAAGTTCAGGAAATAGTCCAAGATGCCCAACAACGTACTACTCACTTGCTGCAACATGCTGCTGAGATGACGAAGGAAGAACGGTTGCAGCAGGTTTCATATATTCAAAACTTGTTCAAGAAAGGAAAAGAAATTAGTAATGACAAAGTTTCACGAGCTGAGAGCGCCTATGAACTGGTGGACAAACAGATAAGAAGGCTGGACGCGGACATGTCTGAGTTCAAAAAGGCATTAGGTAAATATACCTCAGATATCGTTTGGATAACTATCTCTTAGCTGAAAAAGAACTGAAGAAAGCGAAGAAGTCCCGTACGAAAGGAGATCAAGAGCAAGTTGTCTCACCCAAGTAATTATTTTGTTTTTGGTGTAGCTAGTTTTTTCGGCTACTGAGTATCATTGACGTGGGCTGTCCAATCCAAAGCCACATTTAATTGGATTTCTGTTCTTCTGCCTTTCAAGGGTCTCGTGACACCAAATATATTCAACTGTCGCTTGACTGTTTTATCCCTACAAATTCCGTCAATAGGATTAACTCCCGGATTGTTCAGAAGTAATTCGTGAACGGTAGATTGCAATGTTCAAGGGTATTCAGAACGGCATACGTCGACACACTCGCTCCGTCTGAATGTCATGTATGATAAAGTTGAAATTCTGTTTACAAATGAGATAGTTTGCATGGGGAGGTATCAGGGTTGTCGTAGACTAATTTAATCAATGTAGTTAATTTGTGTCGAGTTCAAAATTATCGCCCTAGAGGCAAGGGGTAAATGACTGTTTATTCGAGTAATGAAAGTCTCGATACTTTTCGTGCATTCTTCTGTTGAATCTGTGCGTATCCAGTGTTTAGCATAAAGAAAATGTAAAGGTTTTGGCTTAGTTGAAACACGGCTTTATGATGAAGAAGAGGTGTTACCAAATTTCACCGTCGGTTTTTCATTTCCAAATAAACTGTTGAGTTCGACCCTGACTAATTATTTGTTTTATATTTACTCATCACATTGTTGTTTCTTACATGATCTGTCAAATATTGCCAAATTATTCACTGTTACACTGGATCATCTTAAGTAGAACTTCAGACCCGCGTATCTAAGCACAAGATAAATACGGTGCAACTTAGCGACCTAACTGTTGTCTATCCGTAATCGTCCTATCGCGTTATCAGGTGGTTATATTTACTTTGATAGTTTGGTATGTTCGCCGAGCTTGCAAACGTTTCATCACCAAGCGAGGTGACATCATCAGTGCATGAGTGTTTCAGCTTATAGTTTTGAGTTATCAAAGCTGTATTTGGGTAGTTTCTTTGATCTTGAAGGACGAAACACGAGTACTTGCGTGTTTTTATATTCCATTTATTACTTATTCATACTGTCGACGAGCTTCATACAACCAACTGGCGATTTTCATTTAATTTTGCCAATCGTTACAGAATCCCAGCTACTGCTGCACTCGCTTTAGCTTTGACAAATAATCCCGGTGAGGTGCTCGATATGCCGGTGGATCCGAACGAGCCTACCTATTGCGTGTGCCAGCAAGTATCGTACGGAGAAATGGTGGCGTGTGACAATCATGATTGCCCGATTGAGTGGTTTCACTTCGAATGCGTTGGTCTGGTCAGCAAACCGCGGGGGCAATGGTTCTGTCCGCAATGCACTGCAGAGGGTGTGATGGAGAATAGAGAAAAGGACTAGCGTGGTTCACAGTCTAACGTCCTGAACAGCTTTTATTCTCGAAGCTTTTTTTAATCCTCTGATGTATACATGTTTATAAAATGTTTGATACTATCAATTCCCTTTTATATTCTGCGAGGTTTTGTTCATGGTTTGTTTTTTAATGCACTTCAAAGTTTCTCTTTTTATCACTGAGAAAACTGTAGTTTTTAGCTCTGGATATGTCCACTCCAAGCAGGTCGGTCCGTCCTAGTAGTGGTGTTCACGCTCCATTCAAGTCACCGTTAAGAACTACCGGGAATGACGCTCAACTGCGGGAGGTCCTATCTGACGTTTGTCGATCACCGAACACTCCCAATGCCTCTGTAAGTTTTAGCAACAGTATAACTGCCAACCTGTTAACCCACAGTTGTTTGCGCTGGAGTATTGCGCTGGAGTACTGTTTCTTGAAGTGAGCGATAATGGCAAATTGACCTTATGAGGGGGCGATAAAGGATTGTTTCCGCTTGCTGAATATGGGAACTCAAAGTTACTTCTGAGAGTTTTCCCGCCCAGTATCACTTCAGCAACCGCATCCACAGCATTGTACCCTGAACTTACTCCTAGTTTGTACTGGATTAGAATAAATATTTCCACTTGACACTGATGTCAGTGTTAACATAATACATGCTGATTGAGATGATGATGCATTCAGGAAGGCAAGAGGTACGAGGATGTCGCGGCTAAAAAAACTAAGAAGCGATAGGCTGTAGAAGATCGGAAACTGCTGTACTGTAACAACGAACAGCTCTCACACTCTGGTTTGACCAGTTTCAATGCAAAGTGTCGACTGGACAATTATTACCTCTTGTCGAGACAATGGAGCTGTGAGCGCTATTCGAAAGCGGCCGGAGCGGGGCGATTGTAGTTGGTGCAATAGTTGACGACTACTTCACAAACATGTGAACTGGAGTTCAAGCCCTGTCAGAACAAATAGGTTCGCCACTAATGAACAGGGGCAAAACGTGGTTCTGGTCCTCCTTTTCGTAGGAGACTGGCTGAAAGGTCCGCGTAGATGTGGAAGCTCCAATGAAATGTGCGTGATGTTCACTTTGTATCAATAAAACTGTTAGTTGACCATTTTATCATAGTATTGGTTCACGTATTAGGGTGTGGCGCTTTTTACACGCAGTTTTCTGCACTTACTACTGGTGATATTTGCGTAAGCTGCCACTAGTTCCCAATTTTGGGTTTTCCGAAACGAGGGTCAATTCTCAGATTCTCTTTAGACATTTCCAAACACACCACACGGACCGTCGATGAATCTATCTCCGATCAATCTCTTTATCCAATTCAAGACTGTTTGGTCCGTCACAGCGAGACTGGACCTTGATGCGGTGCGACGAATTGCGCATCTCGATGATCCATTGGACTAAACTGGACAGTATGATTTATACACCAACAGAGCCACTCACATCAGGCAGACTAATAGATAGGGCTCTCGCAAACCACGGCCCCGTGTTCCTCCAGGTTGGGAGTTAGAAGAAAGTTGGCGTCTTTTTCCGAAAAAATGGCCGGTTTCGATACATTGTCGCGGCCCGCTACCATGCGGCACAAGCTTTTAAACCAAAAGTTTGTCTTTTTCTAGAGTTTTTTTAAATCTTACACTCTTTATATCCATTCAGTCTAAACAGAGATGCTAACATTTCTACTTGCTCGCATGAGTCATCAACGTGAAACCAACCATTTTTGTGCAAACCGCATATAGCAACAACAGTTGAACGAACCAGCTACATAGTTGTGAACTCGCGCTGGCTAGTAATGCGACCAATTCCACGACAAGGAAATTGGCTGCGTCAACACCTTCTGTGCACACAAAGTTGGCCGATGTCTGATTAGCATTGCCTCGCTAATCGCTAGCAATTTCGGGTTGTGATTATGTAACAGTATCTTGAGCCATTTGACTGGGTCAACTAGACCGCCGGTTGCTTATGTGCTTGGCGATCGATGGGGCCGGGATCTTCGAGCTTTTTATAGTTAACAGGTCATTTTTTTTATGTTGCAGTCGATACCCACTTAGAAATGTACTCCACCATATGGTGATGCAAGCTTCGATAGAGCCTGCCTATGTACACAGCATTACAACTGCAATTGAACTGATAGTTATGTGATAGGCTGATCGGTTAACTGTGTGTCACCGCTGTGTACAGTCAAATCCCTAATGTTTAACAGAGCGCGCAGTTAGACAGCTGTTAACATCATGCGGCATATGTTCTCTCTGTTCTGACCAAAGGCTTTGATTGAGAACTCTGATCGTTATGTTGTCTAGATCTGGGCGTGCTGTCAATATCTTAGCCCACATACAAGCATGAACACTCACAACACTAATAACCCCATGCTGCGTCGGCTGTCTCGCAGTACAAACCGAGTTGCCCTATCTGCTGCATACAGCAGGGTGGATAGATGAAAACATGCTGCTGGTGACCCATCTCCCACTACCTTATCAAATGTACCGCCCAGGCCTCTTCCGACCTCACTTCTGGTGGCTAACCTGCAAGTCACAACAGATAGCTAATCATCATAGTAACACTGTTCCGTTGAGTCCCATCTCCTACCATTCAACCTCAGGCCTCCCTCATCCTTTGCTTGGACCTAGAATGCGAATCAATTTAGGTACTCTCATTGTTTGCAGTCTGAGACAGATACGTCAACAGGTCCCTCGTGCGCGGACGTTCGACTTATTGGATGTCGATGTCGTATTTCGGAGACTAGAATCAAGGACGATAGTCAGCGTATACAACTGATTACTCGTTACTGGTTATACACTTCGGACGATTCTGCGGTCGCCGCTACCGGTCAGACTGGAGTAGGTGTAGTCTTCGGCACTACCGTCTCAGTCGCGTTGGTAGATTGGGTGGACTTTGTGCCGTCCCCTGGTAGGCTCTACTAAAACGAGCTCTAAACGCAAAACTTCCAGAAATTATTTCATTGTCTGCTTACGCACCAACTGACTGTAATGATGTCCATGTCAAGAACTTATTTTTCTTGAATCTGGTCATTCTCTTTCGGTTCGAACGTGGTTTTGGTAGTCATTCTGATTGGAGATATGAACGCTCAATTCGACCGCCCAGATTGGGCGGAGTCTTGTTTAGGCGGCAAGTTTTGGAGAGCGTCACACAAACATTGTACACGGCTGTTGCGGCTGTGCTGGGCGCAGGCTATTGGTAGCCAGCACTGAAATATCGTGCACGCTATTGTTATACCCGGCTCCCTCCTTCGGATCACATATGCTCTCAGGTAAACCACATAGCCGTTAGTTAGAAGTGGCAAGGCTCTATTCATAACTCTCTTTCTTGATGACGGACGTACTTAGATTCGAATCGTGTGTTAGTACGTTGTCGTTTTGTCCTTACTTTTGCTGAGCAACGACCTTACCAAGGAACCTATTGTTGGAGCTCTGCGCCAGACACTTTTTACGTGAACTTAGTAGGCGTCCTGCTTCTACTGTTTTCGCTACAAACTTGTAGCACTTTGCGCAGTAGATTTGGGACCACATACTAAGACTGAATTTGTATTTCAGCTCTCAGACGCAATAGGGCTACTAGTCCAGATGATCTCGTGCCGGGACTTTTCAGAGATGGAAGGACGTTAGTAGAGGCCTTGACTCAGTTTTTCGATTTGTGTGGATGACGGAGACTATCTCTCCGTGCTTGGGTCACCCGGTAATAGGTGCCATATATTAAATAAACGTTCGCAGCTCTTGCGAAAACCATAGAGAAATTAACTTGATCTCAGTCTTGACTAAGGTTTTGCCATCTATTAGACTTCGTCGATTCAGTGTAGCTCGGGAGGCAAACATTAGGGAAGAATAGGCAGGGTTACTCTCTGGGCAGGGTTGTTTTGATCACATTTCTACTCTCCGATAAATTCTGAAGCAGCGTCATGTATACNCGTTGGTAGATTGGGTGGACTTTGTGCCGTCCCCTGGTAGGCTCTACTAAAACGAGCTCTAAACGCAAAACTTCCAGAAATTATTTCATTGTCTGCTTACGCACCAACTGACTGTAATGATGTCCATGTCAAGAACTTATTTTTCTTGAATCTGGTCATTCTCTTTCGGTTCGAACGTGGTTTTGGTAGTCATTCTGATTGGAGATATGAACGCTCAATTCGACCGCCCAGATTAGGCAGAGTCTTGTTTAGGCGGCAAGTTTTGGAGAGCGTCACACAAACATTGTACACGGCTGTTGCGGCTGTGCTGGGCGCAGGCTATTGGTAGCCAGCACTGAAATATCGTGCACGCTATTGTTATACCCGGCTCCCTCCTTCGGATCACATATGCTCTCAGGTAAACCACATAGCCGTTAGTTAGAAGTGGCGAGGCTCTATTCATAACTCTCTTTCTTGATGACGGACGTACTTAGATTCGAATCGTGTGTTAGTACGTTGTCGTTTTGTCCTTACTTTTGCTGAGCAACGACCTTACCAAGGAACCTATTGTTGGAGCTCTGCGCCAGACACTTTTTACGTGAACTTAGTAGGCGTCCTGCTTCTACTGTTTTCGTTACAAACTTGTAGCACTGTGCGCAGTAGATTTGGGACCACATACTAAGACTATGGTCTGAATTTGTATTTCAGCTCGCAGACGCAATTGGGCTACTAGCCCAGATGTCTCGTGCCGGGACTTTTCAGAGATGGAAGGACGTTAGTAGAGGCCTTGACTCAGTTTTTCGATTTGTGTGGATGACGGAGACTATCTCTCCGTGCTTGGGTCACCCGGTAATAGGTGCCATATATTAAATAAACGTTCGCAGCTCTTGCGAAAACCATAGAGAAATTAACTTGATCTCAGTCTTGACTAAGGTTTTGCCATCTATTAGACTTCGTCGATTCAGTGTAGCTCGGGAGGCAAACATTAGGGAAGAATAGGCAGGGTTACTCTCTGGGCAGGGTTGTTTTGATCACATTTCTACTCTCCGATAAATTCTGAAGCAGCGTCATGTATACGGTCAGACAGCAATTGTCGTATTTCTCGACTATAAAAGGGCGCTGGGTTCGCTGGATCGGTCTACACTTTCAGAGTTGCTCCAACGCAAGGGTGTGCCGATCAAGTATGTGAACTTAATGTCAGCGCTGTACTCCCTACTTCCTTGTTCAATTTTGTCGGGCAAAATAGTGGAGGATTGTCTAAGACACTCACAAGACACCAACGTGGACCTATTTGGCGGAAGACTGACTGACCTTGATTATACTAATGATAAGGGTTTGCTGTTCGACAACTTCCGTACTCTGCTTAGTACCTCGGAATGCGCTCTGTAGCCCCAGAGTGCAAAGCGCTTCTACAAGATTACTGTGATTACATAGATTTAACGTTAAATGATGGAATTATGTATGTTTTTGACCGGTTTGCATGCTTGAGAAGCTGCATCAGCGGTGGCTGAAGTGTAGGGGATGAAGTAAAAGCGGGTGTCTCGCTGAGTTCGTACACCCTTGGCGGCAAAGGAGCATCTCTCTGTGGCTTACTGGTCGCGTATATAATTCGACAATGAGAGCCGTATTACTTTACGACAGCGAAACACGGCTGCTCAGGGTCAGAGACGTGAAGCGTCCGCAGGCATTTGACCACCTATGTCTGCGTTAGGTCAGTCGCATCGAGTGGCACCACCGAGTAGGCAACGAAGATGTTAGGAAACGGGTATCTAGTGGTGATTGTCAAACGAGTTCTTTTATTCAACCTTTGCATTTGCACAGATTTGGAGGGCTAGGTCATGCTCTAAGGATGCCAGCTAGTCGTCTGTCACACCGGTTACTCTTTGCCGACACCGTGGTCGACTGGCGTAAGGTGCGAGGTGGACAGGCGACGATCTGGCATAGAGAAATGAAATCGTACTCGAAGGGATTAGTCAGTGTAGATCGGGTTCGTCTCCCGAGCTGGAGACCTCGCGGATCACAGAGTCGGTGACTTGAGATTTTAGGTGATATGGTGGCTAACCTGGCTCAGTGGCGTGAATGTTGTCGCTTATTCGAGTTGTCTGTGAGGTAAGTGTGCCACCCGGTGCGGGGCAGTGAAAGCCGTAAGAAATTCGTCTTGTTGGTGAAGCCTTATTCTCACTTACAGCTCGGTTGTTTATTTGCAAGGTATAGTCACATTGATACTGAATGCCTGAATATAGACGCGGCTATTTTAGTGTTTAGGTCCCATCCCCTTTCCTTTTCTTCCTATACGCCGTTTGCTTTTTTTCACGGTTGTTTGGCAGTTAAGCATCAGTAAGAACCAGTAATTTATTGTTGTCTGCGATGATGATGACGACGAGAATGTTCAGTGGCATTTGCCGGAATGTGAGTTGATCTCAACATCATCACATACAACAGACCGGCGGTTGGCAGTGACGTTTAGCTACCGTGCAGACTTGCTAAGACAAATAGTCCTTAGTTCAGAAGACCGGAGAGAGTAAGGATGGTTAGGCCGACGACTGTTGCGAATTTCGCTGCGAATCGATCGTGCTCTTTGTGTATGCCATTACGGCTCGCTTGAGACTCATCTTTGTTATTCTACACGACGGATTTTGATTCTCACTGATCAATTGTGCAGGGCGTTCCTGTATTTTCAAGTGCCCCACCTTTTCGAGTGGCCGCTGTTTTCGGGGACATGCCGTGTAAAAAAACGGGAAGAGAATGGTGATTCACGAAATGATGATTACCACTAACCGGATTTTTTCCAGTTAATTGCTTTTCTGATTCTAACCAGACTAGAAACGCTTCAGGAAACATCTGTATCCCTACGTAATCCACCCTCATCGTTGTCAGAAAATATGTTGCAAGTCTAAACGATCTGCACAGCGGTTGAGGTAGATATGCGTTCGTCATGCGCTCATCGAACAAGCACTACCGTTTGACAGGGGATTTTGGCATTCAAATGGTACTGTTGACGGAAAGGTGTGTGCACAGTGGCTTAGTGGTTTTTGGAATATGTGGGGGCTTCACCAGATTGCCCATGTTCATTCTTTTTTAGCCAGTACTTATTTGTGTTAAGGTCATCTACGTTTATCACGGTCCGTCCGACTTGGAAGCCAGGTCATCCATGCATAGACGTCTCAATTTTGTGTACAAGGGAACTTTTCCCCTCTCAATGTTCGCCATTACCATCGTAAGAACGACGTTTTGTTGCTGCCACTATGAAAAACAGTGTTAGAAATACTGGCCATGAAAATTTTAGCTCTTGCTTCGAGTAAAGTTGGAAAATTCTCGCCGGGATGACAGTTTGTTGTACTAAGTACAATTGTGGGGTCACTGTCTCATCAAATGAAACTTTTATTTTCGTTGTTATTCGTGTGATCGATGTTAGCCCGAACCACGGTGCCCATGGACTCGGTTCAACTTTCCTGTTGTAGGAGGATTTTTCGTCGGTTAATGTTGAAGAAGTATCTATTCGCTGCCATAACCTAGTATTTGTTGCCCATAAAGTGGGATCGCTACGATGCTTCAGTTTTGATTCGGTCAATAAATGGGACTGTTCAATCTTTTTTTTTCATTACTCTTGTCGCAGAAATGGACAAATCGCGGGAGTACTTTAGTTCACTCAGAAGACTGTGCGGGGCCCTGCACAGTAGCGGAAACTGGAATCGACAAAGAGATTGCACGATTGACTGCCAAATATATGCAGAATCGTACGGAAACGTTGGATATCGAAAAAGAACTGGCCGTATGGAGAAACCGCATGCACGTTTATAATGAGGTCAAAGATGCTTGCCTGGAAATATTCGGTCGGTTGGCACATGCCAAAGGATGTTTAATACGCGATCTCTATGACCAGTTCCACTTGGAGCCCGACGACTGATACAGTTTACATTATGGTGATGTACATAATCTCTATTTCATTATATTCGTTCATCACGCGTGCCGTTATTTGATTTTTCACCAACTGCTTCTGGGAGATGCACCGACGCAATCGGTTCAGTCTCTGAACTGTGAGATACACAAAGACACTGCCATGGTTACCACTCAGTGCGCGAGACCACCAGCTTGTGGACTGTAAAGGTACAAGCAAGTAGGTGCTTCTCATCGGCTTGTTTGTTTACCCAAAAGGTACACGTTTGTTGTTGCACGGAACCCAAGGAAATTTTGTGACTAAATAGACGCACTTATGCAAACTCCACAGTGTACAACTGCGGACCACACCTATCAAAACCGTCACGCAAACTGCGGCGCGGTACACTGCCCTATCTTCTCGCTCAGTTGGGAGTTTTAGCGGTGGAATGTTTGAAATATATGCCTTCCTCGTTCTCTGAAATGTTGGAGATGTTTGTGTAGAAGTCATCTAAATAGCTTTTATACATACTACATCGGGACAGATAAAATCAAGGGTTCCTACGAAACGGCGGACATTCTCGTTGCGTTCACAGGTGGCAATTTGCTTCCGTGCGACTACTATTTCAAACTGTCGAATCACTTCAGTGATCACAGGTGTATACCGTCGTGTGAAATCTAAAGGGACGTTTCGCTGGCACCAACCTCATGGTGAGGGTCTTCGTCTTACTTATTCAGTTTTTAAAGATATGTAAGCCGTGGATTAGCATGTGTACACAGGCCTCACGATGTAGCATGCATTGCGGAAGATCTCTGAATACCTTTCGCACAAGTTGAGTCTTATGGTGATGGGAAACTTCATACACACGTGAGCGGTCATGTAAGAGCCTAACGGGTACTCAAGTCATTCCGCAAATCACTAAGTACATTTTCAGGCATTCACACAAATGGTTGTACAAACTAATAGATGATTTATCTTAGCATGCATCAGGATGGTCACCAGCGTTGTCGTGACGGTTTTGCGAATCGTAGCGGGCACTCAGTATATCCATAAGCGCTTACGGCCAATACCAAACTGGGTGTCTCAGACAAAACTATAATCCAGCAGAACGGTTGAACAAGCATTATGGTGATCCGTAGGCAGCTTCTGGATGATATCGACTCCTTCAACGTGATGAACAGTAAATGTAGCATCTCATTTTTACACGTCACTCAGGCTCTGTCTTGGGAGAAAGTAATACACACAGTTGTGAACGTCAACAAAGTGTGTACAGGAGTCTCAGAGTGCGGCTGAAATGACTGGGTTTGTGATGGATACCTGGATCTCATTTATCTAGCTCGATTTGCCAAACCGTTGGTCAAACTGAACTGGGAGCAACAGATACGTCCAAACTGATGAGAGAAGTGACTGTGACGTAACACCTAACTATAGGAATAACGAGGGCTGTATCTTTTAATGGCACTGGATGAATAGGTGACACTATTAAACACAGATACGAACCGATAACCTACAATCCGTATGAGTTCGGCAAGCAGGGTGTCAAATTTCGGGTGGACGTTGATAGCTCGACGAAATACATATACACTATGCTCTCGTACATTGGGGCATGTGAGCAACGCTTGTTGACAGCCGGTGCATGAAGGGTTTGATGAGCAAATCACAAGTCGGTTTTTCAGCCAACTCCGTCCTTGTCAAGGCTCTGCTTTAGCTGTCACAGGTACAATACGTTTTGCTCGTTAAGACGTATCAGAAGTACTCTAGAATCTGTCACTGAACAAACGCGGGGAAAACAGGGTTGTGACCTCTGTCAACAATCCGCAGAAGCATCAAGGCACAAGGGACTCTAAGGAAAACCTGCAGTTTTAACATCTTATAATGACAACAGGTGCTGGTGTAGCAAACGGTGTGTTGAAGGTTTACAGCACTGTTAACTATCTCTGTAAGGTTGAAATGCATAGGAGACTTATGCTGTTATTTTGTCGCCGGAGGAAGCGGATGCA
This sequence comes from Paragonimus westermani, assembly GCA_008508345.1. NCBI lineage: Eukaryota > Metazoa > Platyhelminthes > Trematoda > Plagiorchiida > Troglotrematidae > Paragonimus > Paragonimus westermani. The sequence continues at coordinate 25,337 of QNGE01004211.1, forward strand.
GATAATATGCACAGCAGCGGTGTAAAATCCGAAACTGCTATAGCAAGGACACTAGAATGCGTCAAACTTTCGAGAACAGTTTGAGGGTACCGACTGTTAACAGTCCGCTCCCGACGTGCCGTATCCGTGTCGAGTGTCCACATGATAGTCTTTTTCGTCCTATTTTTATTTTCAATATGCACATGCTTTAAATAGACCGTGAGTCCCGTTCGGAAGCAGACACTTCATTTACCGCCCATTACCTGCACACACAGTTGGTTCTTAATTGGGCGCCGAATTCACTAAGGGAACCACGCAATGAATTCGATTAGCCGAGGAATACTGGTGTAGGTAATTATTTTGTCATTTTTGGGTTACTGTATCTCCATACTGTTTTATACGATGACCAGCGGATTCGCCGACGACACTTTCAGTAAATGAAATCCACGAGCGTGCTCATCAAAGACCATTATATTGTGACAGACGTTCTGACCGTGCACAGTATCTGAAAAGCTACCTTTGGTTGCGCTAGGGGTAAACGTTGTATTGATATTACTCTACTATCGCCCTATATCTTCAGATCCTTCAAACCAAACACACCATGCCAGCGCATATAATAAAAGCAGACATCACACTGAAGTCTATTCGCCCTGCAGGGGCTTACCTCAACAATTCGAGCCAAGGCATTGCACAAACCTGGGGCACTACTGTACTCGCCAAACTGGAGCTTTGTTCTGTTTAGGTTACATCTCCCTTCTCGTCGCTTCAGTATATTCAGGCTACCGTATTCTACTGGCGCAGATTGAGCTAGTCAGAGGGCCTTAGCGTACACTCTTTCAGTACGGGGAGTTCAGTGTGATGTGTTTCCACTCTCTAGCCGACTTAAGCCAGTACCATCTGTTTGGTTTGAACGACCTCTGGATCACCTTAAACTGGCATCGAAATGTGGGAAAACAGTACGAAGAAACACGCAAGAATGACGAAAAACACCGTACGATAGTGTCGGGATGGGGGGTGTCCTCCCATGAGAAATGTTATCATCATAGCACAGCCTTTGGTTGTGCCATGTGCGTTCTTTATGTCACTCCACCACCTAGCCCATTGTCACACTTGCATTAAAAAAAACAGCGATGCGGCGATTACGCGAAAAATGCCAAGCCATGGTAAACTAAGGTTGAGCTTCAACTGTTTGGATCTACTCTCACCATGTCGGATACATTATTGCTAAGGTATTGCACAGCAACCAGTAGAACTCGTGACAAATTTTACTGTCACGGAGTCAAAACGGGGTGCAATTCACTTTTGTTTGCTATATACAGTTCGACGTTAACGTTCGGTTCACTGAGCACCATATTAGCGCCCATTATAAAAATAAAACGAGAGCGCGGTTGATCTGCCTTTAACTAACATTCCGCTCTCAAGCATCTTGGCCTTCGCCGATGTGAATTCGTAAGCGGAAGATTAGGCGTTCATAGAGTTATTTGCATTCATTTATTCATAAGGGATAAGACTGAACACAAAGAAAGAGATCTCGTCTAGGACCATAGTTATGTTTCATTTAAGTAAGCTCGGGAACAACTTTCACAAAGCCACTGGGAACCATAACAACCGCGTTTCTATGTTCGCATGAGCTGCTTGGCTCATCTGAGGTGAAACAATGTTTAGCCCACCTGTCAAGTCTGTGCCACCGGCTGGCGTTAAGTAAACCATCTTTTTTCACATATGTTGTCATTCACGCCAATTCGACGGCCAATACAACCAAGAATCAGAGAAAAGTTTTCCGTTATTCCAAAATAAGAGGGCCCGTTCCATCTATTCCGACTGTTCCAGCAAGTGGTGCTCACGACCTTTGTACAAACTTTTAATCAGCTTGCGTATACGTTCTCGACGGCCGTCACCACATTCAGGGCCGTGTAGAATCGAAAGACGTGAATCGACGCAACTAATATCCAGTTCTATCACAACTGCACAGCTTCTTCGGAACATACTTCTTCACAGTAAGGTTTCATAGCTCCCACGATTTTTTCCCAGAGTTCGCTGGGTTTCCCTCATCTGGCTTCAACTGGACAGTTCTTTTGCGAGTCCTTCTCACTCGAAAGCTAATTAATTGCAGTAGTTGTGCGTTCTATCTTTGATAAAACTGCGAAAACTCATAAGTGGGAATGACTGGATTACATTTTTAACTGTTTCCTATTTCTCATAACATGTATCTGCAGACAGTTCATAAACGATCACAAAGCGGTGCGCCCATCGTGTCGTAAACGATGAAGTATCAGGAGGAAATATATACACGTACAGTCAGAGTTGATTGGGGTACAACTGGTGTTCATTTTTGACAGATGGCTACCAGGATATGGTCTACCATATCGGTCAGAGCGGTCCACCGAACCAACGTACCCAAATGGCGCCAGACCAAGGCTAGACGATGGGCAGATTCTGCAGCTGTACAGCTGGATGCAGTTTGGGCCAGAATTTGCCGCCTGACGCCGATGTCTTGTTCCAGACGAGACAGCAGACCCTGCGTTTCCCCGATAACCGCTGGCCATAGGACCAACAAAGAAAGATCGGACAACTCGCGCGATGCCGACTGGTTAATTTGATGCGTACGAGCAGAGAGCCTTTCAATTGCTGATAAACGTTCAAGCTGAAACAGTGAAACGTTGAAAATGTTGAAACTAATTTTCTGTTCAGAAAAACCTGAAAAGTTATGAGCCGTCGTCACGGCCACTGTTAGGTTGTACCCAGATAGCAAATTACTAAGTCAATTCAAACCGTTAAAACGAGCAATCCTAGAATATTAAACACATGGAGATTTCATCGAGCTACCTACAAAATCGTAAGGCGTAATTGGAACTAATTTCTGAAGTTAAATGTGAAGCAATGTTCAATCTATAACAATCAAAATCCCCAGCTACTCACCTTAGAAACAACTAGTGCATGAACAGCCCCAATGTGAAATAGCGAGACAGCGCTACTGGAAAATATCTCAACGTTCGAAGTAACCAAAACCACAATCGCTCTTCAGGACACACTGGTCTCTGACATAAGATCCCACCCACGGAACGGACATTGAGGCCCCCTGGATAAATACCGTCAGAATGTAACACAAGTTTACTACTGCCTTGTGTGGTACTACTGTTTGTTCAGCTGCTAACCAGTGAATGCCTGTACGTCCGCAGCTTCTTTAATCGGCAGGAAACTAAGAGACAAATGAGACGATTTCGACGTAATGTCGAGGAGCCAAGATTGCGGCCTTGAACTGTCTGAAGGAGAGAGCGCAATATGGGTCGACCAGTGTGTTTCTCACGAAGCAAGATAAATAACACAGAACTTAGCTCAAGCACATGAGAACTTGACGGGCGAACTTCAGGTGCTCTTAACCTTACCACAGTATTTTCGTGTTTAAAATACTAGCTGTCGTAACGCGTTAAAAAGAGGTGGCCTCCATGATCCTACAGGCTCCTAAACAACGCGACGACGTAGTAGAAAAAGCTGTTCATTAAACCACGTAATGAAACGACTTTGGTGAACTCGCTTACGTAACCTCAGTTACCACACACGAAGTGGGGGCAATCCAGTATCGGGCAATGTACGATTGTCCACACGCCGTTTAACATGGCAGGCGAACTGTTTCACATTCATTACCACCGGTTTTGTTCTACCCGACCAAACTAATCGATTGGCATGTGTTAACACCTGCTGAATCATGCATATGATTGGTTGCTTTGTCATACGTTGTGTAACTACCAATCGTTTATCGCGGCCGGAAGGCCACTGCTTGCGCGTTAGTTCTTTGACATGCTTGTTCACTTCCGCGCTTGCGACTGTCCATACAGTACTTGTTTTCCCAGCGTCGTTTTACCGCTCCAGTAAACACAATATTTGGCGACGGAGATGGAAAAGGAATCACTCGAGGTCATACAAGATCAGCAGAAGTCTCTTCGATAGCAAGAATTACGACAAACAAAACTGACGGAGTCGATGCTGGCCAAGTTGGAATCGTTCGGACCAGCCAGGGAGGAAGCCAGGAGCGAATCAGAGCTGAAAGAAAAAGTGGGTGCACCCATTCAGGAGTTTCGATGTGACCCGATTAATGGAATCACATTTATGACGTGGTACAATCGCTACGAGGATATTTTTTCTGGTTGATGGATCTCAGTTGAGTGACGCAGCTCAGGTGCGTTTATAAGTGCAAACACTGAGCACAGCGTAACACACGCAACATTGCAACTATGCGCTACTCAAACATCCTCAGGATTTCAAGCTATAAGATAAAGTCGCAAATCGCAGTATCATTTTCGGTGAGCGCACATCTCTTCCTGAAGTTGTGTCTCTTTTCCTGGAATTTGTAAGGGCATGGCATTAGCTGCAGGCTCGGACGCCTAACTGAGTAGATAAGGCATCGGTAAGCGCGATTTACGTAGCTAGCATTTGTAGGGTATTCGAGGGGCTGACAACGGCAGAAGCTTGTCGCAGCTTTGTGTTGATGCCGGTCCGCTCCTGGCCAGTACTAATTTTTAGCTCTCTAGACGTCAATACGCCGCCTGACAACTCACTTATCCCGTCACTGTGGAGTGTGATGTGACAACGAAGTTGACCACAGGCACTCCGGCTTGTTGTACAAGCAGGACAGATTCCGGTTACGCAGCCAGAATAATAAGGTTGCAGGAATTACGCTAGTTGTAGCATGCAGTCCGAGCGCCGACGGCGCGTCGGCCTTAATACCCCTGGTTCAGTGCGACTGCTTACGGTTGGGGGAAGCTGTAATTCGATCGTGTGATAGTGTGGTCAGTTTATAAAGGCCTTTGTGGCTCAAGTAAAAAAGATCTGTTAGTGTTCCTCGCCAGTTTGGGAGGTACACAACCATCTATATTGCTGCTTGAGGATGTTCTCGGCCATGGCAGCGTCGCAATCAATGACGAGCCTGCACCCGTTAGGTCACGGGCTCGTCTTCTTTGAGAATCTCCATGGTCTTTTGATTTTCCTTTCTTATGCATTTGTACCCAACTGTCAATCGACAAACTTGTGATCTACGACCAGCTTCAGCGGCAACCGTGGCCACAGGACTCACGGGTAAGACGCGATGCAAACAATGATCAGGTCGACAAGGTTAACCCAAGGATCCTCATCAATGGCATCTGTTTCAGAAACCTGATTGATAGGGCAGCGGGGCGAAGTACAGGGGTCATACTCGGTGACTCTCGGATAGAGCCTCTTCAATCGGTGCACAGTGGAAGCAGCTCAACCGTTCGAAGAGTTACCTAATAAAATAGATCCGGTGAAGTAGATAAACCCAGCAAATTAGACCATGACTACTAGGGCTGTTGCAACGCCTGTTTTCTGTTGACGGGTTCCGGTAGCCAAATTGATACTTACGTCTTTCGAAGACTATTCGGTTACCCGTCACGGTGAGATTGGATCTTGACGTGGTGTGACGGCTTGCGCATCTCTATGACCTTTTGGGCTAAACTGGACAGAGTTACTCATACCAGGCAGGCCAACAGGTAGAGGTCTGACAAACCACAGTCTCCTGGTCCTCCAGGTTGGGGGTTGGAAGATGGTTGGCATCTCTTCCTGAAAAACGTACCATTTC
>QNGE01004211.1:46120-65969 GCA_008508345.1 Paragonimus westermani
AATCGAATGCAGCCCTCAGGTCCAAAAAGACCACGGCCGTCGGCTGCCTATATGAATGCCGATGTTCCAAGATCCGTCGTAAGGTAAAAATGTGATCAACACACCCCCGACCGGATCTGAATCCTGCTTGTTCTTCACGTATCTGACTTTCTCTGGGCTTGGTGAGCCGACGTAAAATGAGGCCAGTGAGTAACTTGGACGCAACAGACACCAAACTGATCTGCGTTATCACGGACTATACGGCGACGCACGAACTACCGTAAATGAAGATAGGAAACCTTCAGCCAAGGGTATATTTGATCTCAGCCAAACGTGTTCAAACACATAGGAAAACCCCACCGTATTTACAACGTTCAAGCGGAGGCTCATACAGTGGTGAAGAAGAAAAAACAACATTCTTGGGTTAACTGTGGCATTATCCCAACATTTTTAAAAGAAATCCGCGAGTAAGAGAAATTATATCGCATCTTTACATTATTATCCATTAAGCACGTCCACATATTTCGCCACCGAATTTGCCCACCAGAGCAGTCAAATCCCCTTTATCAGCAATCCGATTCATTCCATATGGCCAACGGAAAATCGAAGCAAGGGAACAGAAGGGAAAATTAGGTAAAAGGTTGCAGAGATGAATACGAAATGGCATATCACCGTAGATAAGTGCGACGGAGCAAAAGTGAAGCAAAACAATTTTACAGTACTCTTTCCAGGCACTACAATAATACTACAGACATTCATTGACTACCACTCTCTGCATCATGGGCAAATCAGGCGCGACGTCAACGCGCGGTGATCTGCAACCATCCATTGTGTACACTACCAAACAGTGAAGCAACACTTGGGCCTTCTCTTTATTAGCAGATGCGCTCTCTCCTTGTTCACTTCTGACACATCCAACAGGCACTCGAATGGAGGCTTTGCACTGGACGTAACTGTAGTACACCTTTGGATTTTGCCCGGTTTGCTGAGCCAAGTTCTCCTCGCATGCCAGTCGACACTCCCGCTGAACCTGGCTGACTGCTGAACCCATCTGTACTTCAGACAACGCTTGTCTTCTTCTGCGCAATTGAACCTCACACAAGCCTTAGGCTTCGTGATTTGACCTTTGTTTGCTCTGCGCTACCACCACGGTGGTCTCCCTCGGAGGACAACCCTCCGAAGGGGAGACTTAATAGCCAGTATGTCAGTTTGGCGCTAGGCCCAAGTTATTGCAACATCGTTACCCTTCCCATTTTTCGGCCATGCTTCTAACTTCGTCTCTGGAGATATTGTCAGTGTTAGTTCCCCTGTAGACCCGACGCCATTTATCCGGGAGACTTAGCGTTCTCTAACGCGAATGTCAGCCTTATGACCCCATGATAGTTTCTACCAACAGAAGGTCCAACCTCGAGGTTGTTTACTTCATTCGGATTCCTGATCATCATCAACTCCAACACAGCTTCTGTCTGACCAGGCCTCCATTAAGTATGTTGAGTTACGTGCTGAACCGAAGCGTTGGTGTGTAGGAGTTTAAGAGATTCATCAAAGGACTCTATCGGCATATGCTCCCTATCCAGCAAAATTCCGGTGCGTTGATATCTCCGAGAAAGAGGATCTTTTGTACTCCGCATGTATGTTCACTCAATGCTGCCAACAGCTCAGCGTCCTCGGACTCTTTCGCCAATGAACCCCTATAGATACGAGCCACCAAACACCGTTACGTTCAGCAGTTTTACGAAACGATGAGTGACATTACTGTGTAATCCGCAAAGGCAGACAAGAGATTTGCGCGGTCATCCGCAAGGGGGATGAAGTAAATACATCATTAGACGATGTAAGAGACCCCGAATCTGCTTGTGGTGGCTGTGCAATGGGTTCGTTCGCAAGCGACGGAGGGGTAGTAACGGCCAGAGACAGGAGAGGAGGAATGTTAGAAGCATCCAGATAGGCCACTTTTAAGCGGTCGACGCCTACTGAATCGCGATAGCCGTTAGGGTTGGTGATTAAATACTTGTCTGTGTTTGAGCACTTCCAGCAAACCGTCACATAGTAGCTGAAAGGACTCCTTTTGTGCGTCAGTTCTGATAAACACGAAGGGGCATGTACGCAGGCCTTCATTGACTTGAGTCCGCCCCGGGGTGATCCTCGGAGTAGGCCTTAACTTGTGCATGTGCATTTTCAATCGTGCAACGTAGGACGCTGGGTCCATCTCACCTTGAATATTTCACGTGACGGGCGTAAAGTGCTATATTACAGCCGATGTCTTCCTTGATAATGTCTCGAGTGCCAAGCAGAATGAGTGGTGAATTCTTCGACCACTTTAAACCAGACATCGTAGCAAGGCTGACGGCTTTATTTGACGGCGGGAGCGTTCTAATAATCCATGGGCCGCTGGGTGGAAGGCGGTTGCTCTGAAGTGTTCACAGCCGATTGAGTGCTGCAAATCGCGAAACAGTGTGGAGCTGAACTGAAAACTATGGTCAGGAGTGATGGAAGCAGGTTCGCTGGAGCAGGACACCCAGGTTTCCAGAAAGGTCCGTGCGATGTTCTCGGCAGAGATGGTGCGTATAGACGTTGCTGTCGACCAGCGTGTGAAACGTCCAATGCAAGCCAAGAGATGACTAGAGCCGTTCGAGGGTGGAGGTGAGCCAACTATTTCAATATGTCTGGAACGAACGCCTGATAGAACGAAAGTGCCTAGTGGGGTGATGGTGAGGTGGTGTACCTTATTTCTTTGACACGACAGACGGTGGTTAGCCCATTGACGTAGATCCCTACGCATGTTTGGCCAGACGAAACGGTTAGTGATTAGCTTGACAGTGGAGCGGATGCTAGGGTGGGAGTTCGAATGAAAATGCCGGAAAATATTTCGCCGGTAATTGGGAGGGAAAGGTTGAGGTTTGCCGGTCCGGATATCAAAGTGGATGTTGGAGTCGCAGCGCAGTAGTGGTAGGTGAACTGATTTCAGAGACGAATTAGAATGTAAGTGATTAAATTTCGCGTCCTTTTGTTAGGCAGCCGATATGGCTTCCAAGTAGATGGGGGACGGGGATAAATGATGAATATGCACACGGGATAAGGCGCCTGAGACTAATTTGCTTGGACCACCTAAGTAGCGACTATCTGTCGTAATCTGACAGAGAAAATCTAAGTGGCCAGCTTCTCTCTGGGAGTACCTGTCTGCAGAAGTGCTGGAAGTGTGCGTTAATGGCTGGTGGCCAGTGAGTTTTGTGAACTGACGTTCTTCTAGCACACGTCCGAAATGCTTAACGGCAAGGTAGATAGCCAATAGTTCTCCATCGAAGGCACTGCGTCTTGTTTGGCAGGCTGTAGCTTCCAGAAAAAGGACAGCTGTCCGACCTGATTGTCGATGACTTGCTGCAAAACAGCATCGACAGCAAACTGAGATCCGTCGGCTTTCAAAACCAACTTTGCATGTTCATCAATATTCAGGCAGCCGAGAAATGTGGCGTCCACCAGGGCCTGTTTGACGGATCTGGCGGCGGCAGCTCCTAAGAAGGGGTGTGGGGTGAAAACGAACTTTTTTGCTATTCTGCAACAAGTTATTAAATGGCTTCTGCATGTCAGAGCAATTGGGGATAAAGCGACAATAACTGGCAATTCTCAAAAATCGACGGAGACTCTTGAAAGACTCAGACAATGATAATCCGAAATTGCGTTGGTTTTCTCCAACAATAGACTGATACCATCTTTGTCGATGCGATGATCGAGGAATTCGATGGAAGGAGTACCGAAGAATCACTCGGTTGTGTTGGTGGTGACGCCATAGTGGTTTAAGCGTCCGAAAATGGATTTTAAATAAAACAGATGCTTCTGTGCAGCGACTGGCAACGAGTAGTTCACGAATGCAGGCGAACACAAATTCTGGTCTGAACAAAACCTGGCCCATGAGACGTCGGAATGTTTGGGTGGCGTTTCTGATACTAAAAGGCATACGGAAAAAATTCAAGTAATGATAAAAATGTATATTCCTCAACGCATGTGTGAGAAGCACGCTGGATGTGCGTGATCATTCCAGACAATTACGAGCGATACAAAACAACGAATAACTAAATAGTACTACAAACGTAAAACCTGCTAGCAAAAAAGTGCAATCAAAAAGGAAGTGATTGTCGTCTCGGGAGGAAGGATAGCCCGCTTGTTCCACAGATTCAGTTCAATGTGATGTTACACTGATTTACCTTTTAGCTGAAGTTTTATTATTTCTTAATCGTCGCATATGCTTAACTAAAAAGTTTTTGTTCTCGTAGACTCTGGGGAGAATCCTTTCTTGTACGAGTTTGGTGTGTTCATGGATTTCCCGCCTACACTTGTTTCGTCCCATATTGTTCAAAACAGGTGTAGGCGGAATATCCGTGAACATACCAAACTCGTACAAGAAAGGTTTGTTTGCGTGACGACTCATGTCTCCTATTCCGGGAGATAAGGAAATTAGGGCAGCCAGATTTTGTTCACATTTCAACGCAAGCAGCAAGCCAGCATTCAAAGTCGTGACCATTAAAATTCAAATAAATTTCGAGTTTCAAATAAACGACTTGGTGAAGGTCAGTGCCTGTTGATGTCCTGATGCTTGACTGGTGTGACCCGAAGATTGACCAGACTGCGTTTTTTGTTTGTGTTCAGTGGTGGTCTAAGGGTAGGGACGGAATAAAAGGAGTATCAAAACCTGGCTGGTCTAAATAGCAGAAACTAATCATACTTCAGTCAGTACAAAGTAGGAAAAAAGTGGTTCCAACATTTGTCTAGCTCTCTTTTAGATATATCTACGCCCGCGACCCCAACGATCTTTGCGGGCAACTTGTTCCACGAGGTGACTACCCTGTTGGTGAAGAAGTTATATCGGACAGCCAATCGTGATCTTGTTTCCTTGACTGTGAACCTATGACCCCTTGAATCTCTGTTCTGACGCATCTCAAACAAACCTGCCATGGGGCTTGTTCCAGCGTGGTGGGTAATTTTGTACATTTCAATAAGGTCTCCTCTTACCCGCCTACGTTCGAGCGAAAATAAGTTCAACAAAGTTAGTCGGTCTTGGTAGCTTCATACCCCATACCATACGTGTGGCGAACTTTTGTACTCTTTCGAGGGCGGCTGTCCTTTTTGAGATATGGTGCCCAAGCTTGGACACAATATTCCAAGTGGGGGCGAACTAAAGCCGAGTACAGTGGAATGAACACCGCTGGACAGCGGTTAGCGATCGCCGATTTCAGTCGATATAACGCCCGCCGCGCTTTTGTCGCGGATGCGGTACACTGAGCAGATGGAGTAAACGCACTAGTGACTTGGATACTCAAGTCTCTTGTTTGCTGATTAGTTGTTAGTTCAACTGTCTATCCATATGCAACCCTTAAATACCTGGGCGTTGACTGGCGAGCTTTGGCGTGGATATGACTCTTAAGAACGTTCAGCGGTAGATCCCACTCTAATGTCCATTCACAAATTTTCAAAATGTCCCCTTGGAGAGCGGTCGAGTCCGACGAACTCTCGACAAGCTTTATATCGTCTGCATACAGATAACATGAGCAGACTAAATCGTTGGTCAGGTCGTTTATGTATATTATGACAAACAGAGGGGCGAGGATTGATCCCTGGGGAACTCCACTTAACGGAGAACCTTTGTCCGACAGTACCCCTCTTACTCTCACCCTATATGACCTTCCAACTAGAAACGCCTGCAACCAACTGCATATTCTAGTAGAGATTCCAGCTTAAAAGCAGCATAAAAGTCGGTAGTTGACAGAATCGAAGGCTTTCTGAAAGTCCACTTCTCCTTAATCCAGTTTCTCTGTGACAGGGCCCAAAAAAGTTAGTGGATTGGTAAGACAAGATCTCCCCATGGCTTTCGAACTTTTCCTCCGACTTGTTTCTGAGGGAGGTGCTTATCTGTAAGAACCCGGATGTTATCGACCACAGACTGTCGACGTGCTCTACAGAGGTCGTTGGGTTCCAGGCCATCTTACCGGCTTCCAATATTAGTTTCTTGTTGTCTATTCGGTGAAATTGTTGCACCTTGTGTGCCTGCTTCATTAACAGGGAACACTGAAACGAAAAACAAATCGTCACGTGATCACTTCTTCCAAGTGGGGCTGCAGGCCGTACGTTTGTGACGTCCGTGCTGTGCCGAGTTAGGATCAGGTCTAGCACTGAGGCCATCTGTCCGGGTCGGGATCTCGTAGCTACTCTCACATGCTGTGTTAGTGTGAATCTGTTGACTAGGTCAAAGAGCTTGTGGTCAAACCCTCTGCCACTAAAAGATCCCAATAACCAGTTGATTTTAGGAGCGTTAAAATCTCCCAAAACGAACAGGCGATGGCCTGATTGACAAGCCGACTGAAATGATTCTAGTAATACTTCGTCTTCCTCTAATGTTGCTCCCGGACTACAGTACACCCCGAAGAACATCAACGGAGGTTTGACGTGAAGTAGGTTAACAGCGGTCTGAACACCCAACCAATTGCAGTTCAAGGGAGACTGTCTTATAGAACGTTTGATCAACAATAGGCAGCCGCCCCCGACTGCATTGCTACGGTCACTGCGATACCATTGGAACCCACGCACCCAATCCCCCAGATCTGTTTCTTCTCTGAGCCAGGTTTCTGTGAGGAAGCAAATATCTATGGAATGGATGGCTGTTTGCAGCTCGTCTCTCTTGTTAAGCAGGCTGCATACATTCGCTTGCATGCATTTTAGCTCTGACGATCTGGCCTTCTGCCTACTCCGCTATTTGGAAGTATCTAATCCCTCGGAGGTTTCCTCCGAGGGATAGATCAGTTTTTTGGATGTAATGATAAGAACCAGCCCGATGTAAACTATTTTTCTCTTCGGTGTTTGGCTTTCCAAGGCTGTGGCACCGCCGTCTTGTTCTCTTGGTGCTGCGTTTTGCTTCCTGGCCCAGGTTTAAGCCAAGTCGCTCACTTATGACTCTTGGTGCAACTGACGTCACCTCAAAAGGGTCAGATTTACCTTCCGTGACTGTCTCCTTTGACTTTTACGCCTGGCATCCTCTGAGCTATCGTGTCAGCCTTGGATAGTACCAGATCCCGAATTTTACGGTCTCCAACTTTAACTAGGAGTGGTCTGTGGCTGTTCGTTTGCGAGTCAGATATGATCTACCTACCGAGTCTGTGCGCTCTGCGCCATTTTGTCGCTTCGGGTAGTTCAGCGTTTCGCAAAACACTTAGAATTAGTTTTCTTTCCGAGGACCTCCTATGTTTACGATCCAGTATGGTCGGTTCGGGGGCGTGGATAATTATGTTCCTGACCCTTTTTAGGGTGGCCTCATAGGAACTTTGTAACTGACTAACTGTATTAATCTGATTATGTCGAGTGGCCGTGACATTACGTAGATGGGCCTTGTGTTGCGCGATCCGTGCGAGAACCGCATCAAGGTTTGTCGGGCTATTGGGACTGTGGTACACACGGTGATTTACGGGCGTCCTGCTACCTTCCTTCATTTGTCCCCTTGGCGTCGACGCTATTGGTTTCACAGGTCTCGTAACTGTGCTAGTAGCTGGTTTTTTTTGTTCCCTGAGCAGCTTCATTGCCGTTTTGGAATTTTGGCGAAACCGAGATGTTGTTCTTAGAGTGAAAAGCTGTTGAGCTAAGTGGTGTTGAGCGCACAAGAGGGCTACCTCCCGGTGTAGAGTGTACGGACGGCTTGCAGAAGGCCGTCGGAGTGCTCTCAACTTTCCTTGAGTTTCCGTAATGATTAACCCTGGTTTTTGCTGTTGCTGCAGCAGCAGCAGCAGCAGCGGAGTTCCGAGACTGAGATTGACTTGCGAAACAGGTGCCGGAAGCCGATATGTGTGGATCTCCTATTACCGATTCCGATCTCTCTGCAAGATTAAGCAACTTTCTCCCTCTGGCTTTGCATTCTAGACAGACCAAGCATAGGTCAGTGTATCTGCCGTGCAGTTTATATATCTCGGTTCTTATGCATGCACATGACTGGTGACACCATCAATCGCATGTCACATTGGATACCGACCACCAACTTTCTTCCACACTGGTTGTTAAGGCATGGAAATGTGACACGGGGCATATTACCAGCAGGATGATTATATGCCTATAGACAATATAAATCATAATTTATATGGCAGAAAAAGAAAAAGTGCAGGACAACGAGAGTGGGTTTCCTTTCATACAAAAATAATGGGAAACTGATATAAGGCGAATGTTACGGCAAGTTTCAGGAAAATGGTACAAGTGAAAATCCCAAATCAAAAGTATGAAAATGCCCATTTCACGGATCCTAACATATATACCCTGCTATAGCAGGTGCTATAGCACCCATTAGGGATTCAATTAGGGGTGAACTAGGGTCGTTTATGGTCATTTAGGGTTGTTTCATTTTGACCAATAGTGCGTCGATGGATGAAAATATATCCAATTCCCTGCGCGTCATTATTCAGGTTATTTATATAATGTATGAAGTACATAATACAGAGGAATGGCATTCATATTCAGGAAATGTTCGTTGTACGGATAAGCTCGCTCATTGTTTATCCGGACTCGAACCGCTTCAATTATTCAGGCGCTCCGCGATCGAGTTTACGCCTAGCTTAGCGCTCCTGTTTCTTTTGAGGTTTGCGGAGGTTGTTAATATGTGTGAGCAGCATCGCGATGACAGTGAATTCGGAGAAATTATTTCATTCATTGTAGCAATAGTGGTTTTCGGAAACGTTAGCCAGCCGTTCCACCATTTATCGGAATGTGCAGCGCTCCCTTGCCCAGCTTAACCGTAATGTACGAGAATCGTTGGAGAATGCAGACGTTTGCGAACGCTCTCCGACCTCTACGGCGTCCGTACCGGAACGCATATCACAACCGCTTTGTGAAGGCAAGTTAAACTCCCCAAATGCAAACGACTGATTTCAGATATACTAGACAGCTCAGCAGGAACTGGTGCTCAGAATCCGGAAGATGATATTCCCAAGGCTAGAGTTGTCGATCGTCTTCAAGACTGGGCAATTTCCAGCAACACTCCTAAAGTGCAGGTGTCACGACTTTTGCGTATCTTGAAGGAAAGAATACCGGAGTTACCCAGTGATGCCCGAGCGTTGTTGTCGAAACCGAGAAGGTCGCCGATACGTGACGTTTATTCAGGCGAATATGCTCATTTGGAGTTGGCTAAGGGCATTTTGAATGCTGTCCTAGGCAGTCGGCTTCAACATGTGACGTCCGTAGGAATCCGGCCGAATGTTGATGGTTTATCACTATCGACCGCAGGGCAGTTAACAATATGGCCTGTGCTATGTAGCCTGAATGAGCCGATGGTAACTGGGTCGTTTATGGTTGGTGTGTATGGAGGTAACAAAAACCTGTAGATGTCAAATTATATCTCTTGGACATACTGCAATTGCTGCGCGATGTCTTAGCGGTGGCATAAAGATTAACAATGTTCCGATTACCTCCTGTTTGAAAGCGGTGATCTGTGATACACCGGCTCGCTCGTATGTTAAACAGGTTCGCGGGCATGATGCATACTACGGCTGTTATAATTGTGAGCAACGAGGTGTATACTGTTAACGAAAAGTAACGTTCATGCCGCAAAGTGGTCCTCTTCGAACGGACGCACCGTTTCGCATCGCACGCCCAAAGTCCCTCTCCCCGTTTATATCTGTACCGGTTGATATTATCTTCATTTTTCCCATCGACTATATGCATTCGGTGTGTCTGGGCGTTGTCCGTCGTATGATTGATAATTGGGTGTCGGGATCGGTCTCCAGGAGCGTTCGCGTAAGCTCTTAAGCACTCCAACGTGTAAATGAACGGATTTTAATAATCTTCAGTGACAAACATATCGATGAATTGTGGTAAGTATACGAGTATTACTTCGAACACTGTTAGATGGACCATTTGAAGTCCATAAGTGCTCTGTCTGCAAGGCTACTGCTTCGTCGTTGCATGAGGAAGACCACTGAATCCCAGCTAGCCGTGGAAATGTCTTACGCCGGAGGAGGAAATAAAACTTCCTTCAAAGACTCCATCTTAGGGCGTGTAATAGAAGGTTAGTGTAGTGTAACATTAATTCAATATACCTCGAACGTTGAGGGAGTCCCATCTCAGGAGATGGACACGAAAACTAGGCGAAAAGAACCAAAAACGTAGATGCGGTGTTGGTTTCATGACACTCGTGACTGTGGAAGAAAATTTCGATTAGGAAGGCCACGGAGAAGAGATGAAGTAAGCATCAAACGCAATATGAAATTGATTTACAACCGCATTTAGTTGTGCACACCCTATGTCTTAATCGATTGTTCTATCACATGCTATGAAGACACGTTTGGATCCAAAAAGAGTGACGTGATTGAGACACTAATGAATCTTGACCTGTGAAAGTACGTGTTGCTTGTCGGTGTGTCATGCGTTTGAACATGAGTTTGATTTCCAACCGCGTCCAATTGCGCACACCCCAGGTCTTATTTAATTGTTCTATCGCTTGCTATGTGAACCATTCAATAAGCGATACCTTTCATCGTTCATGTGAATGTAGTTCATCATTGATGTGAGTTGTAGTTTGTTCATGTTTTGTTTCGACGTTATTTGGAAGCCGTTCGTTCAATGCATACCTTTCTTACTCTCCAGCAAACGGAACCTCGTATAGGTCGACGAATTGTCTACGAGAACATTCGACTGCGTTTTTTCAGTCACCCCAGTATATTTTACCAGTTCATTCCTGCTATGTTCCCGGTGGATTACATAGTTTCGGGTTATATTAGGGGTCAAATCGGGTTCAATTAGGGGGGAATTCGGTTAAATTGAGTCAATTTAAGAGTGGCATTGGGTTGAGTTAGGAGTGAAATCGGGTTAATTTGGTGGTGAATTCGGGTTAATTTGGGGTGAATTCGGATAATTTAGGGTGGAATCGGGATATTTTAGGGTAAAATTGGGTTAATTTAGGCAAATTCGAGTTAACTTAGAGTGAAATCGGGTAAATTCACGGTGAAATTGGGTTAAATTAAGGCAAATTACGGTGGAATCGGGCTAAANAACTAACCGCATAGTAGCAACTGGTACTGGCAAACGCGTTTGGGTGGCGTTTGGTCACATGTCAGATCATAATGTAGTGACAGTAGAGAATGCCACATACTTACAGTACCCTGTCAATATCTCTACCAGTACGTGGTGAAACACTTAACATCTGTTCCGCCTCATCACCGTCGTTTGTTTGATGTTTTGGGCTTATACCGTCTGTGCAGGTCCCCTAGTTCGGTGTCGATGTGTGCCAAATACCGCATTACTGTCAAAGACAAGGATGAGCCTTCCGTCTGTTCCCTCAAGTACATATGTAAGCGGTTTGGATCGTAACATGGTGAAACTTTCACTCACATCTGAAAGGAAGATGAACCAGCACATTCCCATGCATCTTATTGGCACCGGATGCAACCACTATCGACAGACATCGTTCCTCTCTTTCTCAGCCCATCTCCCTCGTCATTCCTCGAACTGCCAGAAAATGTTATCCAGGAATACAAAAATATTAAGTGGATGAAACCATTGTACTGGCATCGAAGCTTTGCCGTTATCACCACAAAACGTCAGAGAGGAATATACAAACGCCTGACAAAGGTTAGAATAATACAGTCACATAAAAAAAAATCACACTGGCAAGGGTGCGGTGGAAATCAGGATAATAGACATTATTAATTAGCAGACAAAATCGGACGATGCTTCGAATGTATATAAATATATATAAACAAGTCAAGCCACAAGTGTTCCATTAGAGGTCATCTTCACAATACACCATAACACAACTCAGTTAAGCCAATATTCTGCAGAGCTTTTTTAAGTGTTACATACCACTTATGGGCTTGTTTCCCATGTTCTATTTCCTTCATGCACATTGTGCAAACATTTTTTGAGGCTGTTAAATGTTTTTGTGCGGTCGCGGTTTATGGATAATTCGACGGCGTAACCTACACATTCAGTCGATATTTGTAAGAGGTACTACCATCTTTACGACGTGCGACAAGATGCAGTCTTTAAATTAGATCCTGATTTTGCTTGCATGGGCCATGTTGAATAACAGGTTGAATTCTGTGGATTCCCTCACATACCACCAGACAACGTATTGTGCCGGGAAAGCACTTTGCCCATGTAAGTGACCCACCTGTTAGGTTGACAGTAGTTCAGTATGGAACCACCAGAATCCTTTTGTAGGATCGCCTCTTCGAATCTATCTCCAACCTCTTGATTAGCCCAACGTTTTGAGCGGGGAAGAGATAAATACGTATGCAGCGTTCTTTTTGTCCAGGCAAAAATTCTGCAATCATATAACTGTTGACTTGACATCCTTCTGTGGATGCCAACTTTCAGGAAAAAGATTTAATATCGTTCTGATGGCTTCAGAGAGTATTGAGAAGCTCCGCAGGTAGTGAGACAGCCGTCTTGCTGGAAGACCTGCTGGATACGCACAACTGGGAGGGCAAAAAACGGACAGAGAAAAAGAAGACGTAAGGGCATAAAACTGGGATGGAAACGTGAAGGTGAGTAGGCGTACCGATTGCGAAGATGCCCCAGATGGAGACATTCGAGTGGGACGTACTGTAAGCGCAAACTAATGAGGGAAATAAACGTAGGAAGATACGTATGCTGCGGATGACGGAGGAGCCCCTGAGAGAGACGCAACGGCCGAATGTTTGGAAAACGCTGGTGTTTGCTGCCTGGGACTTCAGACGATCGTGAAAGATCAAGAAAGTCTATGGGGAGAGGTTTGGCCTTCATTCATAACTGGCGCTGCGTACCGAAATTTTTCCACGTTATAACTTCACAACGGGGCCTAAGGTTCTTAGGATGGTGACGTTTGAGTTAGTTTTGCTAGTGGTTTGTTAGACAGTTAATTAAAGGCGAACAAAGAAGTGGGTTCAACCGCGCTTTTTCCGAGGTACCTTCAGGGAAGCCAGGTCCTGTTTCCAGAACTTGACGTCTGACCCATCAAACATCTGCTAATAAACAACACATTGAGTCGCACATCATCCGTTGACAGATACCGACTAGAGGAAGTTCCGGAGATTCATGTGACGAACCCTGGTTAACGACGTGCTACACTGCGACTATATCTTCATTTCGCGATAAACCGAGGTCGGCACGAACTTCCTAGTCTCAATCATCAAAAAATCGTGTTGGCGTACATTTGAAATGAAGACGCTTAATTTACATGCAAAGCATTTCTGCAGCAGTGAACAAATGTACGATGAGAAGATTTGTGCGAGGGTGTAAAAGAGGCATGCGCATAATGCAGGAATCCGGTGGAAGGAACAGACAATTTCAATAATTCTCGCGTGTGCCGCGAAAATTTCTATGTGGGCAGTAAGCAATATAAGCAAAAATGCCATGATGGCAAACTGTTTGAACTGTGGTTCATCAAGTTTGAGAAGGGGAGTATATCTGCTTGTGCAATCCGGGAAATTAAGGCACGTATACTAACAACACTGGAAAAGTAAATTCTGACAAAATCACCCCATTGAACACATATTAACAGAACCCTGTTTTTGTGAATATAAGTGGCAGAGCGGTGGGACCGCTAGTTGCTCATCGACCTTCGGACAAAGAATGGACTCACCGGTTGCGGTGGACAAAGATGACCGTTCAGACCATCCTCCACAAAAATGAACAGCCGGCAACATCGCACTGTGAAAGGCGGACCTCAACCTGTACAAAGAGGATTTGATGGCGAGTGCTGAGAGATGGTTGGGAGCACCGTGTTTTAAAACATCGCCAGAAAGAAAAATCGAGTAGCGCACATTATACATCATTTACCACTGATCCTATGGGTTCAAAAGGTATTAGAGAAACACGCTAATCCATTGCCTGGAGCTGCTGGCACGACAAAAGTAAACGATAAAAAACGTATCTGCAGAGTGGAGTACAATTTTCGTATTCAGCAGCGTCCAAAGTGCCTGTCAAGAAAACAGGACATAGACAAGGCAAGAACGTTTTTCAGCCAGTTGCGTTCGACTGCGAAAATCAAATAACGCACTTTTTGCAAGGGGGACCCTAGGCCCAGCCCGGTCTGCACATGGCTATTTAGGCATTAATGTGTCCGGGCGCCAGAGAACAGACCCGTGAGTTCGAAAAATTTGGTCTAGATCACCAACTGCTGATCAACCGAAGAGCAACACCAAATAAACAGGATACATATAGTCTAGTGAAAAATCGAATTTCACGTCTATAAGGAGGAAATTGGGCAGATAGCTGTTAGCTGTGCTTTGGCAGTGAGACGTAAGCATTGTATCAGCGGAACGCGAGCTATTTGGGCCGCTTCCATGTGCAGTGACATAGGCTCATCCTGAGTACTCGGTGGTCGGACATGATCCCGAACACTGGGATACTGCGGCGAGCGGGCATGAACAGGATGGACGCCATCCTGATGCTGAACAAGCTCCGTTGGCTCGAGCACGTTCTTCGGATGGGCGATGACCGTATCCCGAAACAGTTACTGTACAGACAAGTGAAGTCGGGTAAGCGAAATCCCGGTGGTCAGGAGCGAAGTTACCCGGATGTCCCGCAGGTAAGTCTGTCACGTGTTAAGGTTGATTTTAGATGTTGGGAAGATTTGGCGTTGAACCGGACGGCCTGGGGAAGTACGGTTCGGGAGGACGTCCGAAAGTTCAACGAGGAATTATAGCGCGGTGCTAGCGGACTCGTGCGGTACGCAAAGGAACCATCGGTGCCATAGGTCGCAGTGGCGTTATTATATGGCGTTGCGATGCGCGCGGCCGCGAATGCTCTGGCCGTTCGGGATTTGTAGGTCACCAGCTTACTCATAGTACCCCGTCGGCGAAGGGGCGACGAGTACATCAGGTTCAGTTAGGTCATATCAGTGTATTCATCATACTTCTGCTAATGACTGCGTCGGCCAACATCCTGGTCGTTAACAATTAATCCGCTTCTCTTTTAAAAAACTTGAGTGTCTGTGGTCTTCTACTCATTCTTTTCTTCGGCTTTATTGGTGTATCGTATGATGAATGGCCTGCCTGGCTTTTCATAGTTCATTGAGAAATTTGCTTTTTATCCCTATCCTCTTTAGGTTGCACTAACCTGCACCTCATATACTGCAGAGCTTCTTGTATTACATTTCACAAATCATTCTTCTTAGTTTAGATCTCGTCATTGCAGCCTCTCTCTATATAGTTTTCGAGAGATCAGAGATTCCTTTCCTTATTAGCCAATCAAGTGGCTAACCAGCATTGGCCGGCTGGACAGAAAGGCCCCACTGGCACATCTTCCGGTCTTATTCCTTCGGGTTTACACTGGATATGTGGTGTGTTGGTGGAACTGCAATTGGTGCAGCGCAAGCCAGTTGCAGTGATNGCGCAGGCGTCCTTTGGCTTCGGTCACTGTGACAGGCTAATCCGAATCGGATGCCGCTAACAGTTTCATAAAAATTCAGCGACCACTTGCTCTATCCCCATTTATTCCCTTTTAATTGGTTCATCTTTCTTTTGCAATGGATTTCTTCCTGGAAGTCAGTACGAGTCTTTCTTGCGGAAGCTGAAACGACCATTCAAGTTACCGGGTCGGCCTATCGACAACCTTTACAAGTGGACTGAGCGTTACTCGAACTACCGCTAGACGTGTGAGATTAACGTTAAATATTAATGACATCCATTCTACGCGCCTTTGCTTATAATACATGTGATTCCAGTGAGGCATTTTTCCCGGTCAGTCCTTGTGATAATACCGGGCCCCGTGGAATGTCCTGACCCACTTCATCAACCACATAGTAATGATGGAAATTATCCGTAGGGAGTGGAATCTGCCGTTTGACGGCAACAAACTGAGAAAAATCATTGAATATTAAGCGATAACTCTGTGGTAACGTCCAAGAACGTGAAAATCATTGACATTCACGACAGCAGGCATCACGAGATATATAATGTTTTATTTTAGTCGACCGTAAATCGGTTCGTTCTTCATTTGGCGCCGAGATTGAACTTCGCATTGGTAGGTGTGACGTTGTGAATACGCAAGAACGTGGAGAATTTTTTCGTGTGTGATTAATATTCGGCCGAGTTCATCCTATATTCCGTTCTATTTTATGGATTGTTTACAGGGCTTTAAAGGTGTCTTTAAGGGTAGGGAACTTGTCAGCTTCATTGAGTTCAGAAGTTGCTCAGATAGATACATAAAGGATTACGGTGTTCTGTATGTGTTTGGTTCAAGCAGAACTTCAGGCAGTGGACGCTTAAAATATGACCATGTGAGTGTGATTGCCGTCGAGTTTGCGTGGTAGATGGCGTTTCGGTGTATAAAATACAAGCAAAGTAAGAGCAGAAGCCGTGGAGTACGACACGCTCAGTCGGTTTAGTTCACAGACATTTCATTGCACAGTTCCCGCGATACATGTTGTGAATCACACTTTGACGTGGTTAGGAGAAATACCGGTTGGTTTTTAGCCGTTTTACATTGGGGCGCAACCACGACATAACTGCCTTGCTGTACGACGCGCATCCAACGATTTGTCGGCTCACAGAAAGTGAAGTGAGCGATTCGAGGCATCTTCCCGAGTACAACACGCCAACTGCTGAGTTGAGGCAGTATGCCGCGGGTGTTTATTGCAAGTATGTAACGATCATGGATATTTGCAACATCCGTCATCGGTTGAAACCGCCAGTAATAAGTGGGTAAGCGTACATTAATGTTGCAGAAAATCTGTCACAAATTCTGCACCATATAGAGAAAAACGGCGTTCTGCCGGTCATCAGAGACAACAATAAAAACACTCGCACATATGTTTCGCACGTAGAGAACAAGTGCAGTTGTTGCCTGATATTGCAAACGTCCATACCACTCATGAAATCTACCGTCAGACGTGGGTGCTCTATCACTCCACATTCGCCGCTGTAGCCTGAAGCTATATCAGTTTCTGGTTACAGACGGGATGGACCATGGGCGACCCGTGTTGTATGCCTATGTTTGGAGTAAGAAATGCGGTTCCTTGAGCCATTTATTCGAAAACTTCCGGGAGGCGATGGGGAATCACATGCGTGTCTGGACGTTTGCGATGGATAAAATGGCGGCCCAAATGTAGCACGAGTGGTCTTTGGGTGCGACCCAATGTTATGTTAATTCCATGGTCGGATGCTGTGAGGAAACATGTAAGTTGATGTAATAAACCTTATAATCACCATTCAGAAGAATTCCTTCGGGAGCCGATATTTGTTTCATCGCATGGCTACTTGCAATAACTGAGTAGAGTGAGTGAACACCTTTGTCTATCCCTTCTGAAGGTTCAACCAAGATGTTGCAGTAATCAGGCGGACAGACTCGGGCTTCATTAGCTACCTTTTGTGCAAGTGGCTATATATAAAGCCAAAGTGGACTACACATACACAGTCGGATGTTGTCCACTTCGGAAGCCGAGCAAACAAACGTCTGGAGAATACGAATGGGCGACTAAAGAAGCGCACTCATCCCAGAGATCAGTTAGTTACGGCCGTTAGTAAAATTTGGTCCCAAAGTGAGTGGCTAGTGCGGGAGTTTGAGATGCAGTGCACCTACGGTTGTGGCTGCCGATATGTGGTCAGCGTAGACGTGTACGTTAGGAACACAGTATCTTGACTGAAAACGTCAGCCAGTCAGCTGGTGTTGGAGCATCTTAATGGGCGGGCTTCCCTGCTGCACTTTAAACGACTGGACGAGTTCAAAGTAACCGCACTTTATGTGACATCATTTGGTAGATTCGAGTGAGTCATGCGGACACACGGTACACAGTGAACACAAGTGACAGCACGTACGAGCGCAATTTCTACAAGTCCATGAGGTTACCATGCATTCATATGCTGTCCGTATTCAAAGAGCACTTATATGCCTACAGTACGTTGTTGTTGACTATGATCACATTTACTCTAGGCCGCTTCCCAATGCATCGACGATGGCTTGCTGGATACAATCTGCCCAAAGGCAGTGTGTTCCGTCGAGAGGTCAATGTCAGCGGTTCGATTGCATTTCAACTGGGTTACAAAATGTTGCATCCGGGGTTGGCCAGGCTGCTCGATGAAAACCCCGGAAGATGAAGCCGCGTTTTCAAGGCTATCATAGCTTTCATGCATCACTCCTTTGATACAGCTAAGGCGGCCATACCGCAACATACCTCCCTGCCTTCCGTACTGCAATGCAGAACAGACAAGGTGGAATAACAACGTTCACGTGGGGGTATCCTGTGGATATTGTGGTAACCATGTCAACGCGAATGGGTATCGGTGTGATAAAGACCAGCTATTTTTCCAAGTGGAGTGGAGTGAATGAATAATGCTGCTATATCTCGCGCTGCCCCTTCTGTACAGGGCAGTTACAACGGCCGTCGCCATGTACGTTATGATTTCATTGACTGTGCCTGTTCAATTGCATCGACTTCAAACACTGTGCCACCTCCGACGTTGAAACACAAACAGAGACTATGCGCAGCGCCAATAATTATTGGCGATACCACTGAAGATGAGTTTCGCGTTTTCCCTCACACAAGCGGGGCCGAGTGAGTGTTGGCAAATGACTACACTGAAGGTGATGCCCCACCTAACATATTACGTGCAGCTTAACTTTAGACTAACACACAGAGCAAAGGACTTCTACTGAAACGGAATCGAAAGCAAGGAGGCTGCGGAATTCCAGACGAAATATTCCAGGTGGTGATGTACATATAATAAATATATCTAGACACTTCAGTATCATATTCACGTGGTGGCGTAGTGACTATAAGATGCACGTAGGCTGACTGTTGAGCATAGACGACAGTGTCCAACCGTAGGTCGTGGAGTTGTGACTATAGGGTACACGTAAGTTGACCGTCGAGCGTATATGTCAGCGGGTCACCCCGAAAGATTTCAAGTGGCAGCATGCTCCACTTCCCGTTTTATTACTTCGCCTTTTGGGTTGCATATGAAGTTCCATCTCCTGGGGCGTTCATGTAACTTCACAATTTTGCCGATTTCTTCGTTACCATAATGCCAAAGCAACTTATGCCCAATTACATTGAGCAGTATATACGGTAAGCAGATCACGCCAAATTACGTTCGCATTAGGTTTGGAAGTAATCAAATGCAGGCTTATCTACTTACCCACAGCGTCTCCGAATTCGAATGGTTTACAGTGACGCGTGGGGATGATTGTAAACACTTTCACTTATCGCCTGTCGACACTTATTTCACGGACTACCGAACGCACAAGTTCACGGAGAACGATCTACAACTCATACGATGCATGCTTATTAATCATTCGTTGTTAACTCATCCTATCTACCAAATCACAAAATTTCAGCTATCTCGTCAAGCTACTTCGATATCACATAACGTGGATTCTCGGTGTCCTAAAATGAAATCTTTTACTCATTAAAACAAAGTTCCCACAGCGCAATAGGCGTAGTTCATACTTTTTAGAATATCCCGTCTACTAACATTTGGACGATACCCCAAACTCACATATAACCGGTCTACTAACAACAGCCTTCACCTCCTGCTGATAATTTCCAGGCATAATTTCAGTTGGCGCGCGATTCGAATTCGAAGATACTTTGCCCTTGTTGTTCTGGGGAGCCGGTTTCATTTCATACCAGGGAAGAAATAATTTGAACCGCTTAATAATACGCTGAGCAGAAATGAGGCCGAATTTACTGATCGGTTGCCCAAGCAGTAAACTTGTAGGAGGCATGTGAGTAATATATATAAGTGTGTAATATATATGTATAACATATATCAGAAATACCTAATGTGTGCGGGGAAATATCTGCGAACATAGGAAAACATGTGGTGATATATATATATAGGTGTACTATTGTAGTGAGGATAGTCGGTCGCACCATACTACCCACACCACTATTCAGTAGCAGTACGGATCGAGATGATCGCGG
>QNGE01004212.1:0-11216 GCA_008508345.1 Paragonimus westermani
GGTGTGAACCACTGATGTATTGCTGTCTGTGATGATGATTATGAAGCGCGAACTGTGGAACGGCTAACAAATGGATCACGAAGTTTGGTAGAAAGAATGTGTAACCGAGACATAATTAGCTGGTTTGTTTGGAAGACCTTGAATCTTATCTGTATCTCAGTGCCAGACGGTTGTGCTGATGACCTCTCTGCAAAGGACACCTGGATTACCGAACAGGACAGTCGAGGATCACAATTCGGTTGACATTTTCCGAGCGTTCTTTTTGTGGGTTTGGTTTTGCTTCTTAATCTGCGCTCGCTGGTCTTTGTCCACAATCTGGCCTCCGAAATCACACCCAGCTTTTGAATCCTTATCGAACTCAGACGATCTTCTAAGTATGGGAAGACTAGCTCGTTTTGTACCTATCTGAGGTTTGAAATTCCGATGAAGTTCTATCGCTGTCAGGTGAATCGAAGCTTATTGTTATCTTTACGTCTAGCTCGCACAACATTCATACCCATCCGTCTGCTCTCACAGTGGCTGAGGTTGTTGGCGTCTGTGCTGCCCGGCAGATTGACCGAAAAGCGTGAAAGCAGTGTTGCTAAGAGCAGTTGGATTCCGCCCATGGATTGGGCGCATTGATCGTTTATTCATTCTCATTGAGCTGCCCGAACACCTCTGTAACTATCAGCAGTACTCATATTTCTCAGGAGTACTCATGTTTATGGATATCCAGACAGCTTTCGATTCAATGGGCTGAACCGTTGTCCGGAACTGCTTGCTTAGGAATAGGTACCTGATATGTATGCTCCCATTTTAGATCCACTATACCCTCGAACCTCAGATAGAGTTATGGCTTATGACGGACTGTCGGCACCATTCCTCATCTCCTTCAGAGTCCAGCAAACCTGCTTACTGTTGCGAATTGTAGATAACGTCAGCGGAGTGTGAGTAAGAAGACGAATGCCCAAGAATTAGGTTCTATTGATTGACGAACACGGTATGTTAGTTGAAACGATATGTGCAAGATTACTGAGCTGACACAAAGGCAGTAATAATCACATTTGCCTCCACTGTCTTTAAGTTGTGTGTTATTGGTGGTATAAGAGACAGTGAGAAAAACACGAGTCGCAATGATATTCATGGCTCTGACTTATGTAGGCAATATGGTCGTACACACTGTTTATGAACTTGTAGATTTTCCGCTTGGTCCATGTTATCGGAGTATGTATGTGTGTTTTGGCGGATTTATAGCACAAAGTTCCAAGTTCGGCTATGCGGGAGAGAGTTCATAACCATCAGGAGATGGACCAGCTGTATGTTCCTGCTAAGTAAGCTGACTTCTATAATCGTTAGAAGGTGTCAGTTGGTGCTTTTTTTTAGTTTTCATTGCCCATTGAAGCCGTACATTAGTACGACAGAAGACTGGTGTATAACTGAAATGTGTACCAAATGGGCAGTCTTCATTTCCAAATAGCCTCTACGTTGCGTACACTTTTGACGATAGAATAATGTTTTTAGCTGATAGAAAGATTCCTCGAAAAAAGTCCACGGAACGACCAGTCTGATCTAATGCTGTAGCGGTAGCAACGTCAGACATACCGGTTTTAAACCCCAGTGACCAACGCAGCGTTAATTACTTCATCCTTATGGTCTTCACTAATAATGGTAGCCTATTCTGGGACCGGAAAGATCTTATTACAAATGAAGGGGTAGGTTCTATAAAAAAGATGATATCGACTGAGAGTGATAAGCAAACAGACCCACTGTTTGATTTTACCTCACGAGGGGCTCTGAATTCCAAAAATGTATGAACCGTTCCGATCCCGGTTTCATCATTCCTTCGGACATTTGGCCACCAAGCACCTGCTTGTCTCCGATGCGAAAACATTTGTTGTAATTAATTGTGAGACCATGTTTTTCAGCTATAGCTAGAAACCTGCTTAATTTGTCACCGTATTCCTGAAGGTCGTTGTCACATGTCGTTGTTATCAATGTAGGCAAGAGCTCCGTCCAACTTTTCGCCCCATGAATCCATCAATCGTTTTCTGGAAACACTTAACCGCATTAATAAATTCGGAAGGCATCTTTAAGAATCGGTAACGCTTGTTACACGCTTCGAGGAGCGTGTGAATTTTACTAGCTTTCACAACAGAGATCTGACGATAGGCACTTTCGAGATTAAGAGCAGTGAACAACTGATAATGAGATATTCTTTTCACTGTGTCCATACTCTTAGCAAGCTAAGAGTCAAGCTAAGCTAAGCAATTAGTGATTTGATTGTCGCTCGTTTCTTTTAACGTTCTTTGACCGTTTTGACTATTTCAGCTCATTAGGGATGGGTGGCTGGACTATATTTTCACTGAGTAATCTTATCGGATGAAAGACTCATTTTCGAAGCTGTGAACTCCGGGTTTAATGGCTATCGGTTTACAGTCTGAAATGAGATTTGCATAAAGAACTTGGCTAGAAGCATATGCTGCAATGAGACCACACACAGAAAGTGACTGTATCCCATTTTTAAAAGAAGTTACAGGTTCCTATGTGGTTTAAGTAAATCTGGTTTCAACGAAATATCAGCACAAAGATTTGGGTGAACAGGTCAGACGTGAGGATAACGGTCTAGAGATATAGAGCAATACTCACGAGTGGTACCTGTTATACGTGTGGAGGCCAGAACAATCTGTACCTTCGAATCTTCTACACGCTGTCGGTTATGAATGACGATAGCCTAGAAGACGTAGCCATCCGAACCCCCAATATCAATAAGTGGTCGTAATGCGGTTCCATTATCAGTAGAGTCCGCAGTAGCATAGGCTAAAAATCTGGGTGCTGATGTCATAGTAATGGATTAGGAAACTGAGCTCGTTACAACTGCAACCACCGGAACGGTAAAATTTGAAAATGACTTGTCTTACCACAAGCTTTACATTGAGCAACTTTCACGGCACACTGGTATCATGGGGACTACTGTATCCACAGAAGACGCTATTTTTGTAGCACCCAGTACCGGGTGCGAAGGGAAACAGTCAACTGAATCCACTGAGCGGTAATACCATATCGGTTTGGTTATACTTGGTTTCTAAAACGATTGGGATTATTTTTGAGCCATTTTGAATGAGTTAGGTTGATCGACAGCTGTCTTTAGTTCCAGAATTTTATGTTCCAAAAATCTCTGATAAATAGGATTTTTAATCAGCCCACTTGTAAACGCATTACACAGGGCGTTACTTTGATATTTTTCAGAACGGTCATTGAAATTGTAGTATTTTGCTAGAGCCCCCTAAGTCTGGAGACACTAATCAACACTTCTATATCGTGTCCGCATGGCACCAACGGATAATGAATAAACACTTCGATTTTGGCTTGAAGGTGGTTAGTTTCAGGAGCACACGCGGCGGTGATATGCTTACAGATTGACAACGAAGCGGACTTGAATGGCTTCTTCCGTTTGTCTGGATAGGGAACAAATGAAGTTCGCAAAAATACAGTCTGTGATCGCATGCGTCAGCGGCTTCCATGGGGTTCAGCTCGGTATAAGAAAGTTCTGATTTAATTCCCAGCCAAATCCATCTTTAAAAACGTGTGCGACTGAGAATATAGAAGGTCCAACAGTTAGCTTCTGGTGATCTGAGAACAAGATATCCATCGAACTAATGAGGGGTGAAGGGCTAATGCTGAAACGATATTCGTCACACCTGTCTTTCCTCGTTGGTTCAAATTTGTAATCGATGGTCTCACACAAAACCTTGAATGGTCTCACTATTGATTGATTCCGGGATTTCCATTATGTTTATGATATCGCCTTGCTCGGCGACAATGCAGCGGCAGTCCAGGATATGAAACGAAGTCAAAGAATCCTCTTGAGTAATCCTGATTTGACGGGAAACCAAAGAGGCATTATATCGGCACATGGTAAAATGGATGTGGCATAGGTTGATCGAGTTCGTAAGTGTAAACAATACAAATGGGCTAAATCAGTGTTCCGTGAATTAGGCTTCAAAAACCACACTGGAGGTGCTCGATATTTCGCCATGAACTGTTCGCAGCTCCAGCTTTTGCTGGGTCACTCAACGTCCGAGGAATTTTTAATGAGAATTCCTCCCTTCGGCAGTTGATTTTCGCGTTTTGATTTGCTTAGTAATAACCACTAATAATAGTAACAATAATTTTGTTACATGCGCCGCGAGCAGTTTAAAAGTAACTATGGTAATGACTACATGATACATGGTGTTTGTCTTGTGTTTGACTTGACAACTAGCAACATATCGTGCACAAACTGAAACGGTTCTTCTNATGATGATGATGATTTGGGTGGCTTTCACTGTGCTGAAAAATGGGATGTCGGAAACTAAACAAAATCGAGTTGGATCCCGAAGCCACAATAAGTATCAATAGCTCATCAACCTCAAGCGCTATACACTTATCGAAGAACATTGGCTTTCACTCGTGTTTCTTTATTGCTTATGATGTTGTGGAAGCTATCTCGAAATGTAAGTAATCATAATCATCATAGAGCATTATTTCATTTCTATTCCGACTGTGGGATTTTAACCCTTGATAAGACAGCTCTCAAGATGCAACGGACGCAAGCACAAACTTGTCAATATTTTTCATGTTTTCCATCCAGCACTGATCGAGTTATAAAAAGTCCGTTTGTTATTCATTTAACCGACACCGTTCTAAGTTTAATTCGGTGATTTCAACTGTCAAAATCGCATTTGGGGACTAAGGGAAGTACGTTATCGTAAACACCAACGGAACCTTAATATCGTTATTGTCTAATGACTTCTCCCGACCTATACTGCTACCTTGACNAATGACTTCTGAAAGTATGTTTGTCTGAACACATACTTGGAACGTAATAGCAAAATCAACAGTTAAGTCAACACATGAGACGGCTTTGAATACCATTAGGGGTAGGGGGAGTAGATATATTCTGGTTTCCGGGGTGAATTTCACCGAACTTTCGGAATTCCCTAATTCCATGGTGTGACATTTCACTGACTGCCCTAAACTCTGCTAGACGGATTAGATCTATGGCCTCCGGTTTATCGATGTTTCATTGCTTCAAACATGCCGCCTTGCTCGTACATAGGTGTCGTTCCAAACCACATCACTAGCTGTACTATCTGGCTGACCTTTGATAGAAGTAGTCGGTTATTCCGAGTTGTCGTGCCAAAACTAGAGTGACTGTTGTAAACCCGCGAAGGCTCAGTGGTAGCCGCACTGACTATCATTCACGGGAGTATTGGT
The DNA here is from genome assembly GCA_008508345.1 of Paragonimus westermani. Classification (NCBI taxonomy): domain Eukaryota; kingdom Metazoa; phylum Platyhelminthes; class Trematoda; order Plagiorchiida; family Troglotrematidae; genus Paragonimus; species Paragonimus westermani. The sequence goes on from QNGE01004212.1 coordinate 5,236, forward strand.
CCGATTCAACCACGAAGGTTTCTCGTGTTTAGATTTGGGTAACCTGCCCACTTCGCAAGGTAACGGACCCCTTGTGATATGGGGACTGACAATTCCAACTTTTTACCGCGATCTTTTCGACATAATATCAAACCAGCCTTTAACTCAATGCGGCTTAGTCTATCATAAGACAATAGTACTGTGTAAGAACTGAAATCCTTTTTCTGTACGTTGGATCACGTGCTTGATTCTTCTCTGGTTCGAAAAACCCAAATGTTGTATGTTCATACGTGATCCGAACTGTTTCCGTTTGTAATCGGAATCGGACCGCTGCGTGCACTCTAATTTAATTAATGTTCACTCACATCACTAAGTTTTGTGTACCTTACCATTATCATTCTGTTCTTTTCTTTTTCCGCTCTTAAAAATATGCACGTACGCCTACTAACTTCCGTGTCACGGTGCGCATTTATTTTTGTCAAGATCTTTTCGTTAGTCTGTGTCTAGTTAGGGATGCACTTCAGTATCCTACTTGGAACCCTGTGTTAATATGTTAGCATTTGATGCTCCCCGTTTCTACTTTTTGTTAGTTTATGCTTTCTCTGCTTGAATTATAGCCAACATTTTTCTCCACTGGTGGTCAGCTAATAGACGTTGGAATTCTCGTGCCTACGGCTAAATGGCTGCGATAATCCGCTTTTTTAGCCGTCGCTTTCGTCGTAAAAAGTCCGAACCAGCTCACAGCCATCTAGAGGAAGTGGCATCTTCCAGTCAGAACAAGAAGAAAAAAAAATCTGATTTGGATTGTCGAGTCACCTACTTGGATGGCACTGAACAAACATTTTATCTTCCGGTAGGCCTCCTCGTTTGTTGTGATTTCTCAGAAAAATGCCCTTGCTTCTGAACTGTTTGATATTGCATTTGCCTATGTGGGGCTAAATGAGGAGAAAGACTACTTCGGTCTGAAGTATTTCGGGAAATATACGGTGAGTTTTCTCGTCGCCAACCTGATCGATCGTTTTCTGTTAGATGTGGTTGGATCCAACGAAAGGAATCCAGAAACAGTGTAAAAGTGAGCATTATTTTTGTGATTCAGTAAAACAATTTTCTATACTAATCAAATACACCACGTTTGTTTTGGCAAAAATCAGAGTCTGGCATTCTTCACTTTTGATTGTAAATATGGCAACTGTTTTTGCATGCTTATATTAACAATTCTGTTACGTCGATTTCTATTCAGGTAAACCGCCATTCCAGATATCACTCCTGGTAAAGTTTTTCGCCTCCGATCCGCATAATTTGCGAGATGAATACACCAGGTATTTGGTGGTTTTGCAACTGCGTGAATATATCCATACCGGCAAACTTCCTTGTACAGATCTGCAATTGGCAGCAGAATTGTGTGCGCTACTTTTGCAAGGTAAGCGGCTGCTTTCATCGGTGACTGCGTTTTAGGAAACCTTTTATTTTTGAACATTTTATTTGTGAGATATCCTTTGTCTTCCCTTCACATGTTAAGATTTGGAGGGAGAGTTTACAATGTACGATGTTCCCTCGCTCAAGACGCCAGAGGTGGAACTGACAATTGGTGATTTTTTTTGGAGGATGACTTATTCTAAGAGGATGAAGAACAACCCAGGCCATGCATCGATAGCACTCAAAAAACTACTGGGGGGTACATGTTTTTGGCTGTTTTGAAGAAACAGTTCGTTAGGATCAGTTGTACAATGCACCATTATGTGAGTGTCATGCATTTGGTACTGTATTTCACACGGTGTTTTCAGGAGGTTCGTGCTATTGTTTCTGCAAATAAACTCAGTCTCCCTGTGAGCTCTATTCTCTCCGATAGGGTAACTAGCTAGTTTGTAGGAGCTCCTCATCTTTCCCAACCTCCTCGTCCGAGAATTATCGAGGGTTCTTCAGTTAGTGAGTACGGACTGCATCGAGTAGACTAAGTTATGCAAATGCGCACAGTTTAATAAGATGATGATTAGGTGATGTCTACAATTCACTGTTGATCTGTTGTCTAAAATGCACTGGGGTCAGTTGTCTCCTCTAAGGAACTTGAGTCTAATTAAGGCTAGAGCTACGACCCTTGATTATGTTTGGAGCTCCATGGGCCTGGACGAAAGTACTCTTTCTATGGGAATGGTATTGTTGGGACCTACTGTATTTCGAGTACAGTCTGCTGCATGTTGCTAGCATCAACATCAAGGAAGGTCATTGAAGGTGAAGGATTTAACACTGATAAAAACGAAACACTGTGAATCAGTGGGATTACGGGAACTCACAGCACGAGTGCCAGCGACTACGGTTTTTTTTGTTGTTCATCGAACCTCATCCGGGAGAATCGGAATGGCACACAGAAGCCACTTTCACACTAAGCGTCTTCATGAGTCGAACGCACGTCATAAATTGGCCACCTGCCTGACCCAATACACACAGAGTATAACGTGTCACGTGATGACTTGCCATGCACCAGACGTGTCAGAACCGACGGTTGTTGTAAAATAAGGCCACCATATGTGCTGCGTTTAATCAGAAAACGTTTATTAGTGGGGGCGTTTTCTGCACTTGCAAGACTGAATTTTTTTTTCTCAAAATCGGTCACCGGAAAACATTTTCCGTAATCTTTGCGATCGTGTTGACTTGGTAACTCATTCTTAACTGTTTCCTGTAGCCGAATTCGGTGACTTCGATTCACGTCAGCACACACCAGTGTTTGTGTCCACGTTTCGTTTCCTTCCGGAAGAACAACAGACTGAGCAGTTTGAACTGGATGTCTTGGAGCAGTATCGGAAACTAAAGTAAGCTCAATATGTGGATTTTCTTTCCCTCCATAACCAGTTTGTTTTATATAAACACGCAGTCTGCTATTAATGTTTGTCATTTGTTCTCACGAACGCAGAGCTACTTTGCGTCGCGAAAGGGTTATCTAACTACTATGTTGATGGCACACTCCCTCACAATCAGATCTGCACATGTCTGCTCTTCTTTTCTTGGGAATCGACCTCTAGCCCACTCTGCATACGTGGGCTAGCCATCGGAGCTGACTGATCATCATCCTCATAGACGGCAATACATCAGTGGTTCTCACTGATGCCTAATTGCCACAAAGCCATGAAGAAGAAAAGCAAACTCTTTATAGAAAGAGAGAGGAAAAATAGAAAGGGACAGGAAGGACCTGACTACTAGAAGTAGCTAAGTCTACATTCAAAAATTCAGCATCAACGTGCCTACACCCTACAGAAACAAACAACTGAGCTATAGGCGATAGTAAGGCGTCATCGGCAAGCGTTGACGGCTTCTCTGTTTGAGACGGTCATCCTATCTGCGTAACGCAGCTTAGAGCTTGCGAATGGCTTTTAGTGATGGGCGCAACAATGCTGTATGACACTGAACTTGTTAGTCAGATATGGCTGGCACTGAGGTCCGTCTGCTGTCCTAGCTATTGATGGCCGGTTGAAGACTATACAATGCTCATCGTATGTACTTTCAGCCTTCTCCAACGGATACGTGTTCCAAACAGATTTCTTCACTGTCAGTAAATATATTGTGCAACATCTGAGTGAGTTTTTCCTCCTAGGTCGTCTAGCTTGCTTGATCGGAACGCACCTCTCGATGGCTTCAGCAGCCACGTCCACAATAAATTGCAAATGATCATTCGAGTGATAGATACGCGAAAGCATCAGACCAACACTTTGGTCATGGATGCCCAGTCCGCTTTGCAAAACTTCTCTAGAAAATTTTTAGTCAATCGAATATCCCTGCTTCACTTGTGCATTGAAACATGATGACCTGGTGGTCATTGTGTCCAAGAAGACCATCAATCATGTGTTTTACTTGGTTAGAATATAATCTAGCCTTGAGAGCTTCCGAGAAACTATCTATCGCATGAACTCTCACATTTTCAGGTAAGCAGGAATTCATAACCACATATCAAAATACGAAAGCAGATGGTGCGAGCTTAACAATTCGTTGGTTGGTGTAGATGGGGAGCAGAGTTAGGTCATTGTAACGAGAGGGTAGCAAACGTCAGGTCTGTCATTTTTTATCTGTGCCAGTCGATCGGTGACTAAGCCTAGTTCCTATCTGTTCGCCAGGTACTTAGTTTGATGAAAGCAGTCTTGTTAACTACTTCGTCTTCTTGGAACCATTTTTAGGGTTAGGTTGAAGTGTGTGATGTTCATGGATTCCTGCATGAACTGTTTGAGAAATCCTGCTTGGGCAATCAGTGGGATAGATCGTTTTGGCGGATTCCATATGATGCAGTGAGTAGGACCGATAACCGAATATGAACAGGAAATTTGTGAGCTCCCGGCCTGGCATCATAACTTCGCTAGCAGAGCGTTTGCTGTGTTTGACCATGATGTTTCTGCTGCTGCTTCGATTCCAACCGAAGCCCTGATTTTTCATAATTAAGTCTCATCTAAGCCTTTCTGCATTTTTTTCTAAAAAAGTGATTGTTTCAGTCATCTTTACCCTCATCCTTGTGTGCCTGTTAAATGTCCTCTGTTTCATAGGAATCGTAACCTTACACCGTCCCTGGCAGAATCCATGTATTTAGAGCGAGTACGCCTCATTCCTGACTATGGCGTGGACATGCATGTCGTCAAGGTGAGTTCGAGGTTATAAAATGAGTTAGTTTTGAATAATCGCCCGTTGTTGTTGTTATCTAGGCGTGTTACAAGACAACCAAATCATTTGCTTAACTCCACCAGCTGATTCATCATGTAATGGAAAACTCGTGCGTTCGTTCCAGTGATGTTCATTAAATTTCATCAGCCCGTGTTATGTGCATAAATCATTGATTCCATTACTTGTTCACTGTGACGCTGATTGGATCGTTTTTGTTTGATGGATTGACCTTTCCTTGTTTATTTATTTGCATTCTCATCCCACATTTACCCTGTTAGTGAAATGTTTACATGTTACAATGTAGAAATTCTTTTTGTATTGATGGAGCATCATTCTTATGCATTTGTGCGCTTTCTTCGGGTGGCAACCAACTGTTTGTGAACAATTAAGAAAAGATGGACAATAAGATGTTACCCTTTAGAACAGGTAGCTTTTGACATTCTGTGATTCACGATAATTTTTTTCGATCTGCTAACCAGAGAATTTCATTTGAAATACACTGTCAATACATTGTTAATTTCTTAAACCTGAAAAGGTGACATCCAATAAAATTGTTAACTTGTTTTTGTATCAAATTCAATTATCTCTTATTTATCCAACAGATGATAGTTTGGCGTTATCATGTACACACCGTCAGCAAACTAACGAACCTCTTTTGCAAAAGGAACAGTGTCGCGTGAATGTTGACAGGATAATAACGGTTTACTTGGAAAACTGAATGCCTCAGTATATATTTAAGCCTGGTCGTAGTAAAAGAGAGTTCTATGCAGCATAATTGAAGCTCTGTTCTTTTTACGTGACGGGGTTCCATTCAGGACTGTCGTTCTTATTGGAGCACGTACCTAGATTCAGATCACGCGCTGGTACGTTGTTGTTTCATACTCACTTTTGCTGGGCGACGTCCCCACCGACAGCAACGATTGGCTGTTGACAAACTGACAATACCGTCGGTAAAGCATAAGTATCAAACTAGCTTAGAAACCTGCCTCAGTAGTTCTCACTCTGAAGATCCTGATCGCTCCTGGACCCAGATCACACGGGCCATTCGTGAAGCAGGTACTGTGGCATGCGGCAGGGGGGTGCCTGGGATGAACAAACGTTGGATTTCAGAGAAATCTCTGGAGTTGTTAGAAGCCAGGCGGAACATCCCTCCTGGCAGTTCATATAACAAGTGTAGAAGAGATGTCCGTAGGAAACTGAAACGTAGCTTACAGGCTGATCGTGAGGCTTGGTTATTGGGGAACGCTAAGGAGATGTAGACTGGTTTTGCTTCAGGAAACACTGGCGAACTGTTTAAGCCTATCCGTGCCACTGGTCCCAGGCGACCGTCTGTCAGTGAAGCTATCAGCGAGACAGATGGCACA
>QNGE01004212.1:12387-42652 GCA_008508345.1 Paragonimus westermani
GGTCCTCGCGACTCACAGAGTCGGTGGTTGGAGACTCTGGGCGAGATGGCGGCTAATCGAGCTCAGTGTCGTGAATGTTGTCGTTGTTTGTCCGAGTTGTCTGTGAGGTGAGTGCATTTAATGACGCGGTGGAGTGAAAGTCGTAAGGAAGCTGTCTTGCTGATGACGCTTTACTTTCACTTGCAGCTCGGTTGTTTGTTTGGACGGTGTATGCACCTTGATGTTGAGTGTTTGAATATGGACATAGTCGTTTTCAGTAGTTAGGTCCCTTCCCTTCCCTTTCTTTTTCCTTCTCTCTTCCTATACCGGGTTTGCTTTTTCTCCATGGTTGTGTGGCAGTTAAGCATTGGTGTGAACCACTGATGTATTGCTGTCTGTGATGATGATGAATCACACGTATTGAGTAGCATGTGAGTAAACTTTGTAAGTTTTTGCGAGATGAGTTAGTAATGTGTTCCTGCGTAAGAAAGAGTTGAATAATACTAACTTTATTGGAAGCCCTCACTAACCTTGATAATTGCTGTAACCATTTAGAGGAGTTTTGTAAAATCGACAAAGGAGCTGTACAGCTGTTACATAAGAATGGCGGCCTAGATTAACTTCGTAACCAGTTTCTCAGGGAGTTTTTGGACACCTCAATCAGTTTACGATAAGCGTTAGTTGTCCAACTTTAATAAACTCAGAAAGCCCATGTTTAGGTCACTTCAGCCGTGTGATAAGTATGATGCTGACTGTTTTACTCAATCAATACTGAGTATTTGAGGCCCGTTCATGTAGGGCGTGGAGGACTCGCACCAAAATCGACGTGTTACGGTCCCTCAAGCAATGAAAATGACGCTGCATGTTATTTAGCAGGATGGTCGAGTTAATTTTGAGTTGATGATTGATTGAATGTGTTATCTGAAGGAGTTTGTAAGTCGTATAACATATATTATGCGCAACTCTGTTCGCTGGATAGTGCACATTAACAAATTGTAGAACAACGGAAGACGTCGATCGTGTTCCTTATCTATCAGCGACCTAAACGTTGCTGCTCATAGAGTGATGTTGATTCAGAAATACTGCTCGAATCATGTGCATGAGTAGGTTTTCTATCGTAAGATTTAGGTCGGATGAGACAAGAATGCCCATTTAGCTTGTTAGGTATATTACTAAGGCCCACTCTGAAGTCAATCCACACGTGCTTGGTTTTTTGCAGCAGAACAGAAATCGAAGGTGTGCTAGTGCAAGAGTGACCTCAAAATTTGAACGATAAGCTGAGTAAACATGTGGGTTTTTTCATTGGTAAAAAGTATCTTTCTGCAGGCTTGCCAAATTGTCAGTCTCCGTGTAGATGCTGAACAAGTGACCAGAGTACATTTCTCTTTTAAAATGAAGCTAGTTTAACCTTTTTTTTTATATAGATCTCATGCAATAATGCCGATTTTCGCGAAATTCACGCACTTCCTTCTTATTTATTGAGTTAGACGAAAGATACAGTTGCTTAATCAGAAAGACATTAAAGGGGCATTAGGGCAGGTTTGAACGGAAACCTTATCCTCACTCGAAATGGTCTATACGCATCGGATCATTCACAATTTAACGTGACCATTCCCCATATTTATAGTATCTGGTGGTTAGACTAGCACGATGACAGAGCTGCAGGTTGAATTTGTCCATGTTGGAACGAACTACTCATCCCTAAAGTCACGACTGAACCGGTCTGAATTTTTATTACCTCACTCGTTCATCATGTACTTGGGAAGTAACTCACGTCTTTGATCTCCACTGTCCATACATTTTTTATCGGCCCACTATTCATAGGTGTTTATTGTTGACGTGTACACACGAGTAACTTTGCCAACAGCCTATCTTATTCATGTTTGTAAACCTTTCAACTCAACACAGCGACAGGATAATATAGGCGATAATCCTCCTTATTCTTGTGATCTTCATCTGATATGTGAGATCAAATTTTCTGTCTAGATAAAGAGAACCTAGATAGCTGATTCATTAGGCGATTAGCTGAAGCGCGGTACTTAGTAGGAAAGGATGATCACAGAGTCACTCGCCAGTGATCGTCATAGGTACCATTGCGAAAACAAATGAATATGTTTTTTGGAAATGTACACATGCTTCACGACATTGAATAATGATTGTGGATTTTGACTGCTTCATTCCCGTATATCGCACTTTCTTAATTTCTGTCCGTTTTGTGAAATGACTTTCCACGTCACAAGGAACACGTACATTACTGTTGTTTAACCCGAGCTGTCATTCCAATTTGACTCACTGAGATCGTTTGTCTGTGAACAGTAATCAAAATAATTGAATGACATTTGGATGTTTTGATAATTACGGACTGGCAACCAAAGGGCATATCGGAATGAAGGAATGAGGCGAGGAAAACACTTTTTAATCACAATCATCCACTAGAATAGTACAGTTTTAAGTTCAACCTGAAGGTTATCTGCAGCCCGACTACTCGAAACAGTCTTATGGTTCCCACAATTTCAGTCTTTATTTCGAAGCCCCATTTTCATCTTACCTGTTCACACGGTACCGATGTTTTTAGATTTTTCACTTAATATCCTTACGAAAGTGGTGTTCAACAGTGTTACATCATTCTATCATCTGTTTTAATCTTTGAGTTCGATAGGATCGTGGATTATATTTTGATCTGTCCTCATTGCTCAAAAACTAGACAACATCCATAGGCTAAATATACTTGTGCTTGCAGAAATCCGTCTAACATATTAACCTAATTGACGCAACCCCTTTGCTCAGACTGCACTCAACGTACCTAAATTACAGACGTTTTTTACCGTACCGTACGGTTCCGAGTTTTCTTTTTTGTTCTCATCAGGGAAGCTGTCTGCATGGTTGACAAGTTTATGAATGTGGCCAGCTTATCACTTTGACGTCTGTCGCCGTAACGGTGAACGGTGATGTCAGCAGACTTGCCGTGTTTGACTATCGTTGCCTCCACCAATCAACCAAAACTAACCACGTCAATAATACATCTGTTCGCTAGGACTTATTTTGAAAATCTTTGGGTACGCGATCAATTGCCAAAGTGACACAAGTGTATGACTTGCAATGGTTAAGTCGCATATTTGCACGCTGTCTGAAAATGTACTGTACCATATCCTGCTCAACAAAACCACTAACAGTCGGTTGAAATCGCAGTGCAGTCAGGCAACGATCTGATCAAAGAATACAAAGTTTGGTTGTTCCGTTGGATAGAGTGGATTAATATCTCCTCTCTGGATGGGGTCATCGTGATCCTTCAAATTACTGTCTAGAAAAGCTATTGGAGATGATGACTTACTGTAGCTCTTGACATGCATGCACTCACAAGGCTATATTCTATCCATCTCTTGCTCCCTTCTTTCGACAGAGTTTTATCTTCCCCTTCACTATCGCAGTGAACGGCGATTTAAGTTACAACGCCTGTTGGTGAGACTGATGATCGCCATAAATAAATGAACAACTGAATATTCATGCTGTTTCTATTATCCTATTTCAATTACGGAGCATCGTTTTCCTAATCGGTGGCTGTGTTCTATATTTGTGTATTTGTTACATTATTGAATTCCTGTACGATTTGAGCGGATCAGGGGACGAACGTTTACAGTTGTCTGTATTTTCTTCGGACAATTCAATCGGCAAATGAGCAATCTGACCAGAGGTTGGGCCCACCTATGGCCCACATTCCGTCACATAGTGCCTTTCGGCGTTGATAAGATCACATGCTACCTTTGATAAGTAGCCGCATGATACCACGTGTTCTCCTAAGTGAGAATAGTAAAAAATAAACACTGTTCGATAGGGGAAACTCACTCCTCGTGTAACTTGATAGGTTGTCGGTATAGATGATTCTCATTCTGTTTCCTACCCGACCGTTCTGGGTATTGTGTTTGACCCTCAACTATTGATTTCTTTTCATATCCGCCGCTTTATGTTTGTTAGGCTTCTTCGTACCTCATATAAACGACGTGGTATGAAATACCACATCAATCCACTGCTTGTACCTGATATCTCAAACTCAATCGTGTGCACTGCCAAGCGCGGTTAGCCAACTGAATTATTCATAGGGCGATTGGTTACTGACACGTAGGAAGTGGATTGGTGTATTAGGGTATGTTCCCAACGGATGAATCAGAACACTACGGAGGAATTTCTGAAAATTTCACGAACCGTAGTAGGATGGACCACAGCCTTTGTACTATCCTGTTCATGAGCTGCCGAATTTATTAGGAGAAACTGGAGAAAGTGCAGAGCCATTTAGGGACGTTACTGACGGTTGCGACTGTCATTAAGGGACCACTGGCTTTGCAACATTTCTCAGCTTATTTGACTCGCCTTAGGTAGTTTCCAAGGCAATCCACTACGTCGAGTTTTGCTCCGGACATCTATGGTCCAGTGGAGGGTAGCAAACACAAGTGGATTAGCCACCTGGCTCTGCTTTGAACCCCCTTGAGTAAGCCAGTGTTCCGGATTGATGTGCTTAGTTTTATTTATTCATCACGTGCCTATGGCCGTATCCAGGTTTACTGCAGACACAGGTGATCGATTATAACCATCTCGGACCCCGTTGATAGCCCTTGTTAACTATGGTCTTTACACCTATGGTGCACCACTCAAATGAGCGAAACAGTGAAATAGTCATTTTCAAAAAACGGTTACTGTGCTGGTCTCGGAAACTGTATTGCAGAAACAACTACTGCCTGAGTTTAACGATTGGTATAGATGCTAGATTTTTCTGCAAGACACCACTGTAGTGTGTTTCGTTTTGAGTAGCATAGTGCATACATTCGGAAACATAAATACAGGTCTCAACGTCAGGAAGACGTGGAACCAGAGGTGACTGTAGGAACACTGTGTACATACTATGGGGGACGTGTCACCAAGGCGAATGGCAATGTATTGTTGCCCAATGTGCGCGAATGCACTTCAGCTGTGCAAATGAATGTGCACGTTCGTTGTCTTACGTCTTCATACAACCTGTGCGAGATTTCATGCAATAAGCAACTTCGAGTCTCGAACGTCTTTTGCGGCCACAGCACTACCATAGCACAATGCACTTGTTGAGAGACAAAGGGCGTCACAAGATCAAACGTTGTACACATGCTGCTCTGTTCGATTTCAGTGTAATATCTTAGATTGGACGGTTCTCGCGGTCACCTGAATGCCAGCTTGTAAGCAATCGATCCCGCCTAACAGACTTAATTTTTCATGCATGGTATGAATTTTGTATCCCGGATATCTTACAAACAACTAGCAAATAGCTTGGAGGCTACCAGGGGTGGAACTGGTCAGTATGGATCTGCCGAACTGTAGCATTTCTTATCAGAGCATCACCCTGTGCTTGAATGGGTTACCGTTTATATGCAAGGTCTACAGCAAAGACGTTTCTCATCGACTGTGGAGCATGAAATCATGGACACTATTAATTGTGGTCGGTATGAGCACCTCCTCATCGGAATATTCTTGTTCAGAGGGAAACGGCGTGCACAAACCACCTGAATTTATATTCATGTGCATGTTCTTACATTTACCGACCCCTTTTGTGTGGACGATTATGCTTCGAACAGAAGTGACTTCAAGATTGCCTCACCCACAGGTGCACTACTCCTGTCTTGAAATGAATAGGTTAACAGCAGTATTCGACTATCTGTGGTGTTGGTGATGGTGACCATTTTGACATTCGTGTAAACCTGCATAGTTTTTCTGATAAGGCATTTGCTCTCCGGTTTCCTGATGTGCCCATCTTGTCTCATACATTGCTGCGATCCATCTGGTTTTTTGGTGATTTTATTTCAGATTTTAGAATTTCTCCCATACTGTTTGTACAGTAAGTGCGCTCGAATAGGGTTTATTACACATCTTCATCTTGTTATCTGAAAATCTAATCTTCACGCTTGCTCACTGTTTAAACTTCTTCATAGGAGCGTTCCGGTCTGGTTTGTTTATGCTAAAAATGCAAATTAAACGAGGTCTATTGATTCGACTGCCGAATCTGAATGTAGTAGACTCATTTCGACTTAATGTGCATTAATGTGTGTGTGTGCCAGTATTCTTGTGAGTCTGTGTCTGATTTGAATCTGTTTTTACGTGAAGTTGGAATCGTTCACATTCCACATCACCACATGTCGATCGTGATGACCAGTAGGCATGTTATTGGTTCAAGTCAGTCAATAGCAGACGTGAGCTCCTCGTTACACTTAGATTATTTGCTCGCTACTTATTTGTGTGCTGATCTTTTTTGGTGTCGCTCTGACTAGAATCCAATGTCGCGAGAGTCGGACTCGAAAACGAACACAATTATGTTTGCTTAACTAGGAGATAATACTTTCATTCTAAAAAATGTCGATATCTCACCTAACTATTCTGCTACCGTGACGTGATGATCAGAACTGTGAACCGCATCCAGCTGGAGAGTTATGCTGACTGGGACCTCGGTACTTCTAGGCTCAACCATGTCAGATACGCCAGACTAAAAGCAGTTATGTTCAAGGGCTGTATGTCACACTGCTGACCGCGTAGGAGTGCTTAGGCACTGAAGCATAGTGAAACGTGTGAGCATACAGTAGAAGTATACCTATGGTTGCGGCACCGATGTTTTCCACGTATGGATGGAGGGGTTAGGAAAGGCACCCACGAACCAATGAGCAAACTGATCGCCCAACGGTTGGCAGTGACTGTCAACGCAGTATCAGTATCCAGTAGGGTCGAAAAGCCTTTGCTATCATTCAAAAGCCTGATGTAAGTTCCGGATACATCTATCTCACACAACGGTGGTCGAAATCAGGCAGTACTGTTTTATTCACTGCGTCCTCAGACTAGGCAAGCTTCTCAATGCCAACTGAGTCCGATTCATGAATAATTGGCTCCGGGCAAGGTTCCAAAACAAAACCCCACCACTTGTTGCCTCGCAGGTCAGTCAGTGAGAAAGAGACTCGCGGTGGGGTCGCTCGAGTCAACCATTTTTGCGACATGAACGACCGAGAATTATCGGAAGTTACTGTTGATCTGGCAGACCAGTCCGCTTATTCTCACTCTGCTCCTCTCTTCCGCGGATAATTACCCTCTCTTCAAACCAAGGAAATTAGTAGACATTGACGTTCTTAACATCTGCACTCTTCTACAAACAGATCTCCAAACCGTCTCGACGCGCGCCCCATCGAGTCTGGAACTAGATGGATGCTGTGCCTCCGAAAAGTGCATCCATAATCCTAGCATTGTCCTTCATCTGAACTCCGTCTAACATAATGCTGTGGGTCAGCGGCTCCTTCTCAGGGTCTCCAGTAACGATGGCACCAAATCTCGCGGTCAAACCGGTGTGTGTGGTGTGTGAATTAAGGTGTAAGACGGAACAGCGCCTGCTCCACCGTACATCAGTGAGTGGTCTTCTATGTGCCCTCACATTCACCACGTCGATCAATGTCGGTCGACACTGACCAGAAAGACTGTGTTTATTCGTCGTGGAATCGTATGCTCTAACAGTCGGTAGTAGTTCAGATGCTGTCAAGAACGTCCTCTCTGACGATTCGACACAAACTGAACATTTGGACATTGTTGTGCTTGCTGGTCATGTGAACGCACAACTCGGTCGTCTTACTCCGGAAGAGAAACGACTGTTGAGTGGTATGTTCGGTGTCCGTGAGCGACGCACTGACAGTGACGATCGGCTGTTACGATTATGCGCATCTCACCGACTCTGTGTATCGAGTAACGTATTTCACTAGAGGTAACGGACAAAATCTCAGGTGGGGACCAACCTGTGCAATCCAACCATGAACGCAGACTGATCATATCGCCGCCGTCTGTTATCGATGGCGTCACTCCATTAAGGATTGTCGCCGATTTTGGAGTAACCACCTCCACTCAGACCAGGCTGTTATTCGTGCCCGCTGGGTTCTCTCATTAACCCACAGGTCATCTGCTTACAAACATGAAGTACTCAGTGGGAAATTAAGCACACAGAACGCACATCGAACAGCAGGGACAACTAAAATGACGAGACCACAACAGTGGGGAGACTCAAACGAGCATTTGACACAAATATGAAAATCTATGAGAACTTCATATGAAGAAGTCTACTCCAACAGAGCATTGGGAATATGGCGGAAGTGGAGTTCTGTTGATTCTTTAGAACTAATGAATAAAACTTGACTGATCGGCCCACGACTCCGGATGCGATACAGACTGTCGTGAACTGAAACGTGAACTCGTGGTGAGTCTGTGTAAGGACTGTAACTATTACTTCTCCGACCGGGCCGAATGAATGGAGGAGACATTTTTGACAGAGATAATCCGGGTACTGTTTTTGCATGATTTGTGATTCCACTGGCCGTCAACAAGGTGTTAGTTAGACTGTGTTTGTGAAAGGAGTCTGGGGAATTCGAGGATTGTTGAGGTGATCTGATCAATGACCTTGTTTGTTTGCTGTGCACTGAGGAAATTAAATGTCCAAATGTTGTTACAAGACTGGTTGAGCACTAACCCTGTTTTTGCTATGCTAGCAGGTGGTTGGAGGCTATGGATCGTTCCGCCTCCTGAGTAATGTCATCTGGTAAGCCTATGGGATTGCTGACGAGGATAGCATAAGCACGTAGTGCACTCGCTGACCTCCATCATTCGTAGTGTCGCAAAAACGTGCATTCACCAATTATGAGCATGGTTTGCAATACGTGTGTTCGTTTAGTTTTACGCTATGGATCAGAGACCCACCCATTCATGCGGAAGATGCAGACATACTCGCGGTATTCTATCATCACTGTCTCCGCCCGTGAGTGTGTGTCGGCCAAGCTGACCTTGTGAAAAAAGTCACAGTCTATCAGACGCGTATTTGAGAATCCTGCAATTTCGGGACTTGTAACGCATGATATGTTCACTGGTTGGGTGATGTACCTGCTTTGACGACGGAGCGTGTACCGCACCTCGCTCTGTTCAGTGTCGGACTGTTGATGGTTGGAAGGAATCATAAGAGATCCAAGAGGTGAAGTCGTCACAATCTATGGTCATTCCTGCAAGCAATGGTGCTCTCTATCTCGTTGGGATGTTGGCGACCACCCATATCGCTTGGTTGGAAACACCAACTGACATTGCATTTCGTCACAGTCACTGGTGAGCTCGTATCTACAAACTTGCTGACCCATCTGCTCCGCGAAATTTAACTGTTTTTGTTTGTTTGTTTTCTTTCTCACTGCGCTATGCGTCTATTGCTTATGTATTACTCTGTCGCTTCGTAGACCGTTGTCAGAACCAGCGCTGTCTGAGTCGTGGTACCCACAGATATGGCTGGGAGCTATAAATGATGATGGCGGCGATGAGGATGCCTCTCTCTCCTTTTGTCAGTCGAATTCGGCTTTAGTGGAGTGTTCAACGACTAGTTGTCGTCCCTATTGCGTTGCCCCACCATCTCATCCTGTCGAATCTTGAACATCGGACGGTTGAACTTGTTCCACCCCCGTTCCCAAATTTGCACTTCCTCATGATTGTATACCCCTTGCTGTCACATCCAATGATTGCAGTGGTGCGTGGACGTTAATGTGGAAAGAAACGAGACGTTTTGTTTCTTCTATTCTATGCTCCATTGGTTCGTGGCAGCTCATCTTCTTTCACTATGCAACAAGTATTTTTCCGATCCCAGCTAACCCAGGTGATATCATACCGGCATCTTTCAATTAAGGTGATGGGGCATTGGTCGGAGCGTTGACTCAGCTGTCTCCGCTTGTGTAGACAACTAAGGATGCCGGTCTTTGCCAAGGTCATTCTCATGTTCAAGAAAAGGATTAAGGGTTCTTGTAAGTTGATCCCACTTTTAACGGGTTCTGACTTCATACCTCTTTGGTTTACCATGGGCCTGGACGTCAACACGATTGCTTAATAGGCAAGGTTTCTTCCTGGATTGTGATGTAATACTATAAATTGGGGACTTCGAATAGACTTAGAAATTGTACGTGAGTTGAAACCTCCCACGCAAATAATAAGGAGAAGACCTCGTAATAATAGTTATGAGACGAAATTACGGATGTACAATAGCATTAAGTAAACCACGGTCTGTCATTGGCTGATCGTATTAGCACATACAAAGTCACAAAGTGTAAGTTAATTGGTGCAATACAGAACAAAGAAATTAGCGAAAAACGCAAGGCGTAATATTGAGACTGTTTGTTCATCCTGATGCGGTATCTTTATTACGACCTTTGAATTTCCCCCTTGTTAGATCTGTTGTGTCGGGGTTTGGATAAACGGTGAATCGAGTAGATTCTCGCCACAGATGTATAAGCCAAATTTTCATTGTTCTTCCTGTCCTTGGTCGGTGTTGTACCTACCTTCATCCAACAATTGTCATTTTTGTCAGCAATAAATGTGTTTGGCTCAGTCCATCGACCAACGCTTTTGGAATCGCTTTAACTCAGGAGTGTACCGGACAACTATGCGGACATACTATGGATGTTTTATTCCCGTAATCTAATTCATGTTAGTTTCTACAACAAACCGTCTAACAGTTTCTTTACCAACGACTGTCCACCTTATTCGTTCCGTTCGATCTTGTTATGAAAAGACTTATGAAAGGCTCTCTGTGATATTCGAAAAATGCTGGTTTAGACCTCCTAAGTAGTAAAGCATTAACTTACGTTGATTCTGCTGACGACTCATGTAGTGCATACGAATTTGGGTACTAGTTCGCTGCCTCTGCCAAATGCCTTCGAACACACTTTACGGTCGGAAAGTGCAAAGCGCTTTTACAAGGCTGCCACGACTACGTAGATCCAATGTTAGATGAGGTAGCTGTGTAAGTTGTTGATCGACTGGTCCACTGTGCATTTCGGGTCATCAGTGGCGAATATATAGAAAATTCTGTGTAGGCTCGGACCATCGTGACTACGATACTATGTGGTAGTTTAGGGCTCATCCGGCTGCAGTGTTGCGTGCCTTTGAATCTTGAGAGTCTCTTCTGTAAGAGATTGTGGGTTGGGCAAAATCGAGCTACGACAGTCGACCAAACGCCGCAAGACGCTCGAACGTTCGTTGTCTACCCAATGGTCGATGTCTGCATTTGTTCGTCTGTGTCAGATAAAACTAACAGGTGCATTACGACGAGGTTGAGAAGCGGATATTCGGCTTTGTGTATCAGGTGAATCCATTCGCTTTATTTTTAAGTGTGCACATACTTCAGATATTCAAGTCATTCACACACAATACCAACTAGTTTGTCACATTGACTGCTTTCTGCCGAAGCCAGATCCGATCCAGATAATTTCCGAGGTGTGGTTAAATGACGATGTGACTGCCAGTGTGTTAGCTGGTATGGATTGAGTTCGTCTGTTGGGCTGGTACCATTGTGATTCACATATTCAGTGGCTAGAAACGTTAGGAGAAATGATAACTAATAGACCGAATGCCGCGTTGTCTGTGATGATGTGATTGCAACCAATGGTGCAGGGCAGGTTACTTTGTAGATGATGTCTTACATTCAACTGCCGTTCAGTTGTTTAGTCGTGAGGTTTTGGCATCCTGATGTTGGATGTTTGAGTTCAGACGCCGGTGTTTTCCTTTTGGGAAACAGATCTCATTACCTCTCCATTTTTCCTTACAACCATTGTTTTCTACTCTCTTCATGGTTATGTGGCATTTAGACACTGTTGTGAACCGATAATGTGTGTGACGGTAGCGAGTCCACAAATGTATGTCAAAGTCTGCATTGTTTCACACCGTTTCTTTTTGTCCTTTTGAGGCCATTTTTTACAATGTCTCATCATCGTCATCGACAAGCTCACATCGATGACTAATACATGATTAACTACCATACAACCACGAGAAGAGAAACAAGCCTTAGTTTGTGGGTGATTGAGGGGGCATAAAGTGAGCTTTGTTTCCGAACTACGCAACTCCGAAGTGTTTATGCACTGCAGACAGACGGTTAAGCTGAAACTATTGGTATTGTGATGTGCGCAAGACAAGGTTTTTCTTAATTACACCTTACAGGCTACTCAGATATACAACGAAAACATTCACGCCATCTGATCTGGTTAGTTGCTATCCTTGCTCATAGTTCGGGTCATGGACTTCGCGAGTCCTGAGGGCTCCTGCTCGCGACCTGTAGGGGCTACTCTACGGTTAATTTTCTTCATTTCTCCATACAGAGCAACTGTCTGCTCATCTTGCACTCTACGCTAATCGGCTGCTTCCTCGTCAAAGAGAGCTCAGTATGGCAGTACAGTACAAACAACCCAAGCCCGTGAATAATTAAAGACGGATCTTTCTTTGCCATGTACGCCTCCTGACCTCATCGTTGGTTATCTGCTAATTAATTAACCACTCGATGCTCGTGTTTAAACGGGTTTCAGCTCACTTTGCTCGGGATGTTTCTGCGTTTGTCCACACTAACAGACAAGCATTGTTATATGTGATCGGGTTTATCACTACACAGGAAACACCAGTCTGGTGAACACTGTTATCTGTTATTTTATCGAAGGGTCGTTGGAACGTTGGTTTTTTCATATGCACTTCTCACGCAGTCTGTAACTTGGTTTTCTAAGAACTGAGGACTCTAACCTACAATCTTCTGTCCGTATGGTCATAATGCTGAATACCTCTCAACTTACGCGTCTTTATTTTCGTTTTTTGTTGACTACGTGCACTGACCATCCGGTTTTATGTAGTGTCGTGTGCATGTTGTTTTTTGCTCTTATAGGGCAAGAATAACGAGGAGTACAAACTTGGACTGACGCCAACGGGCATTCTAGTCTACGAAGGAAACAATAAGATCGGTTTGTTCTTCTGGTGAGTTATACGCGCGTCATTCGGTTCTTATCCAAACATCGCTCTAGCGTATGCATTTTTTCCGGTGCACGAAGTCTTGTTCGTAGTTACTGGAAAATTCCATTGGTTGTGCAAACATAAAATTTATCGTTTGTTTTTGTTGACCAAGTAGTTTGAATGGAGAGCGGACCTACTCGGAGCATTTGAATCAGCAATTCGGTCTTTTTAAATCAACAGGACTGGACACAGTGTTAACAATCCAAAACGGGTTGTTAACGATTTATCGTTTCATGTACCTTTTGGGATATGATCCAATCATTCAGGCCACCAGACAAGTATCTCGAATAGTATTTTCACCCAAGGTTGATGCAACGGTCTAAAACTCAAGTAAGATCTTTTATGTACTAAAGTGAGCGGATACCATCTTTTCCACATATATTCTCACTAACACCTTGTTGACGGCCAGTGGAATCACAAATCATGCAAAAACAGTACCCGGATTATCTCTGTCAAAAATGTCTCCTCCATCCATTCGGCCCGGTCGGAGAAGTAATAGTTACAGTCCTTACACAGACTCGCCACGAGTTCACGTTTCAGTTCACGACAGTCTGTATCGCATCCGGAGTCGTGGGCCGATCAGTCAAGTTTTATTCATTAGTTCTAAAGAATCAACAGAACTCCACTTCCGCCATATTCCCAATGCTCTGTTGGAGTAGACTTCTTCATATGAAGTTCTCATAGATTTTCATATTTGTGTCAAATGCTCGTTTGAGTCTCCCCACTGTTGTGGTCTCGTCATTTTAGTTGTCCCTGCTGTTCGATGTGCGTTCTGTGTACTTAATTTCCCACTGATTACTTCATGTTTGTGAGCAGATGACCTGTGGGTTAATGAGAGAACCCAGCGGGCACGAATAACAGCCTGGTCTGAGTGGAGGTGGTTACTCCAAAATCGGCGACAATCCTTAATGGAGTGACGCCATCGATAACAGACGGCGGCGATATGATCAGTCTGCGTTCATGGTTGGATTGCACAGGTTGGTCCCCACCTGAGATTTTGTCCGTTACCTCTAGTGAAATACGTTACTCGATACACAGAGTCGGTGAGATGCGCATAATCGTAACAGCCGATCGTCACTGTCAGTGCGTCGCTCACGGACACCGAACATACCACTCAACAGTCGTTTCTCTTCCGGAGTAAGACAACCGAGTTGTGCGTTCACATGACCAGCAAGCACAACAATGTCCAAATGTTCAGTTTGTGTCGAATCGTCAAAGAGGACGTTCTTGACAGCATCTGAACTACTGCCGACTGTTAGAGCATACGATTCCACGACGAATAAACACAGTCTTTCTGGTCAGTGTCGACCGACATTGATCGACGTGGTGAATGTGAGGGCACATAGAAGACCACTCACTGATGTACGGTGGAGCAGGCGCTGTTCCGTCTTACACCTTAATTCACACACCACACACACCGGTTTGACCGCGAGATTTGGTGCCATCGTTACTGGAGACCCTGAGAAGGAGCCGCTGACCCACAGCATTATGTTAGACGGAGTTCAGATGAAGGACAATGCTAGGATTATGGATGCACTTTTCGGAGGCACAGCATCCATCTAGTTCCAGACTCGATGGGGCGCGCGTCGAGACGGTTTGGAGATCTGTTTGTAGAAGAGTGCAGATGTTAAGAACGTCAATGTCTACTAATTTCCTTGGTTTGAAGAGAGGGTAATTATCCGCGGAAGAGAGGAGCAGAGTGAGAATAAGCGGACTGGTCTGCCAGATCAACAGTAACTTCCGATAATTCTCGGTCGTTCATGTCGCAAAAATGGTTGACTCGAGCGACCCCACCGCGAGTCTCTTTCTCACTGACTGACCTGCGAGGCAACAAGTGGTGGGGTTTTGTTTTGGAACCTTGCCCGGAGCCAATTATTCATGAATCGGACTCAGTTGGCATTGAGAAGCTTGCCTAGTCTGAGGACGCAGTGAATAAAACAGTACTGCCTGATTTCGACCACCGTTGTGTGAGATAGATGTATCCGGAACTTACATCAGGCTTTTGAATGATAGCAAAGGCTTTTCGACCCTACTGGATACTGATACTGCGTTGACAGTCACTGCCAACCGTTGGGCGATCAGTTTGCTCATTGGTTCGTGGGTGCCTTTCCTAACCCCTCCATCCATACGTGGAAAACATCGGTGCCGCAACCATAGGTATACTTCTACTGTATGCTCACACGTTTCACTATGCTTCAGTGCCTAAGCACTCCTACGCGGTCAGCAGTGTGACATACAGCCCTTGAACATAACTGCTTTTAGTCTGGCGTATCTGACATGGTTGAGCCTAGAAGTACCGAGGTCCCAGTCAGCATAACTCTCCAGCTGGATGCGGTTCACAGTTCTGATCATCACGTCACGGTAGCAGAATAGTTAGGTGAGATATCGACATTTTTTAGAATGAAAGTATTATCTCCTAGTTAAGCAAACATAATTGTGTTCGTTTTCGAGTCCGACTCTCGCGACATTGGATTCTAGTCAGAGCGACACCAAAAAAGATCAGCACACAAATAAGTAGCGAGCAAATAATCTAAGTGTAACGAGGAGCTCACGTCTGCTATTGACTGACTTGAACCAATAACATGCCTACTGGTCATCACGATCGACATGTGGTGATGTGGAATGTGAACGATTCCAACTTCACGTAAAAACAGATTCAAATCAGACACAGACTCACAAGAATACTGGCACACACACACATTAATGCACATTAAGTCGAAATGAGTCTACTACATTCAGATTCGGCAGTCGAATCAATAGACCTCGTTTAATTTGCATTTTTAGCATAAACAAACCAGACCGGAACGCTCCTATGAAGAAGTTTAAACAGTGAGCAAGCGTGAAGATTAGATTTTCAGATAACAAGATGAAGATGTGTAATAAACCCTATTCGAGCGCACTTACTGTACAAACAGTATGGGAGAAATTCTAAAATCTGAAATAAAATCACCAAAAAACCAGATGGATCGCAGCAATGTATGAGACAAGATGGGCACATCAGGAAACCGGAGAGCAAATGCCTTATCAGAAAAACTATGCAGGTTTACACGAATGTCAAAATGGTCACCATCACCAACACCACAGATAGTCGAATACTGCTGTTAACCTATTCATTTCAAGACAGGAGTAGTGCACCTGTGGGTGAGGCAATCTTGAAGTCACTTCTGTTCGAAGCATAATCGTCCACACAAAAGGGGTCGGTAAATGTAAGAACATGCACATGAATATAAATTCAGGTGGTTTGTGCACGCCGTTTCCCTCTGAACAAGAATATTCCGATGAGGAGGTGCTCATACCGACCACAATTAATAGTGTCCATGATTTCATGCTCCACAGTCGATGAGAAACGTCTTTGCTGTAGACCTTGCATATAAACGGTAACCCATTCAAGCACAGGGTGATGCTCTGATAAGAAATGCTACAGTTCGGCAGATCCATACTGACCAGTTCCACCCCTGGTAGCCTCCAAGCTATTTGCTAGTTGTTTGTAAGATATCCGGGATACAAAATTCATACCATGCATGAAAAATTAAGTCTGTTAGGCGGGATCGATTGCTTACAAGCTGGCATTCAGGTGACCGCGAGAACCGTCCAATCTAAGATATTACACTGAAATCGAACAGAGCAGCATGTGTACAACGTTTGATCTTGTGACGCCCTTTGTCTCTCAACAAGTGCATTGTGCTATGGTAGTGCTGTGGCCGCAAAAGACGTTCGAGACTCGAAGTTGCTTATTGCATGAAATCTCGCACAGGTTGTATGAAGACGTAAGACAACGAACGTGCACATTCATTTGCACAGCTGAAGTGCATTCGCGCACATTGGGCAACAATACATTGCCATTCGCCTTGGTGACACGTCCCCCATAGTATGTACACAGTGTTCCTACAGTCACCTCTGGTTCCACGTCTTCCTGACGTTGAGACCTGTATTTATGTTTCCGAATGTATGCACTATGCTACTCAAAACGAAGGTGCTTGGCACACAACAATGCTCTTTCGGTTCGATCCGGCTTTTTTATGCTGGACTTCTGCGGTTCACCGTGTTCCATCAATGGATTTGTGCGCTTATTACAGTCAGGTTGCCTCTCTCACCCCAATTGTTCCAGTCGACAATTTGTGTGGAACTATTACTTACCTTTCCTATGTTGACCCATTCATTTTGCTGTACTCCGACTCACAAGTGTTCTAACTTGCTACACCGGTCTTGTCATACTCTTACATTCTGAATTGTTTTCAGGCTCAAAGCGGGTTATTCCAGTGTTAATCTGTTATTTGTCATCGTTGCGGACGGAACAGTCTGTTTGAGCTAGTTGCCTGTTAGAGAAAGCACGGGCATGGTCATTCTCGGCTGTCACTGGCGTGCAGTTGTTTTTCCAGTATTCTTTTGTTTCCGGCACGTTCTGTATTTGGCAGTTTGTCAGTCACCAAATGTTGCTCTGTTTGTATGTGCAACGTAGGTTACGCTAACTGTGACAGTCTGTCTCTCGGTGTACGATCTGGTTTCGAATTTTATATGTTCTTATTGTTAAGGCTACGCTTTGTTGGGCGGTCCCGCTTTCCAGGCTGAACAAGGAGAATGTTGATTAGGAACTTTATCGAATTCAACAAATAGTCCCGGTTGTTGTTAGCTGTCATGTTTCACACCTCTGCTATCAGTATTCCAATCTTCAATATGTTCACTTATGGTTATTTTTCGTTGTGTTACTGTCGCCTGTTTGCGGTTATTCGTGCGGTAATTGTGTCTTCTCTGCATTACGTATCATGTTATTCCCATGCACTATTCTAAATTAGGCTGTGATAATAATTGGTCGGAGTACATTGAAAAAGAACACATTCGCCGAAGAATGTCGGTATCACGTTGGATTCTGTGCTGTTTGTTTCATTTGTGATCTTTCTAATTAAAATCCGAGACGTTCCAGCCACTGTGCAGGTAGTTTGAGGTAATCTTTGCGACCGCCCGCCTACGTTAGGACTGACAACGACCTGAATCACAATCTGACGCACGTACTGTCTTGCTCACCTTGTAAATCGTGGAATCATCGACTATTCTTGTGATGAAATTGCTGTACTGCACGCTTGTCGATGGACGTCCAAAGTGCGTGACTTAATTGTGATCTGGCCTCGATTGTTTTCTACACTCGTTCGTGTTTTTATGCTGGCGTAAGTGCTTTTCTTGACATTATTTTTGAACGTGTGCGCGCTCTTGATTCTGGAAAGTTGATTAACCGAGCGAACAAGTGTCAGTCAGGTGTGTTCACCAATATCTGCTGATTGGCGCCATGATTTGAATCGATGTACTTGATTGGCAAATCGATGCTGTTCGATCCAGTTGTTCTGTGCCCATTGGCTACAAAAACGCAAACAGTTCGATACAATTTGTTAGTTCACTGGTACTGCTGTGACTGGTGCGAAATACGGCTTTTTTAATTGCTACCTTATCCACGTGGCCTCGCAGCCCGAGTTTTACTCGGTTTAACTATAACCACCTAACGTTTAAAAGCATTGCATAGTGTGCCATTCTGATATCCGAGTTCACTTCAAACGAGACTGAGTTGGGCATTCAGCTTGCTCGCCTCGTATTGCTTACGAGCGAGAGACGTGAACCTGCAGCCCGGTTTTCAACTATTCACCTAATTGGAACCTAAGGGTTTAAGTAGGCTTCTTATAAATGGTCTACCCTAAACCTAACAGTCCATGATCTATCAAGTGAGTATCTGACACCCTCCCAATTGTGAAACAACTAGGCTTCAGTTTGACTCAAACCGCCGGCTAGAGCACATTCTCCGAAAGCGACAAGCGCTCTACCATTTATGATGATCACTCTGAGAACTCAGATATGGTATGTTTTGGTTCGGCTTCCCATCAGCCCCATTGTATTATGAAATCCTCCAACTGTTCCTGGGGAACGACTATGTCAGCAGTTATCTTTCAGATTTATCATTACTACAAGGAATCTCCTTATAGTAGATACTTATGTAAAACAAACTTTGTTTTAGGTTCCTGAATGGTTCCCCATTAAAAATCACCCACTCCCGCGGAGCAGTGGCGTATTGGGGATATCCTGGCATACTTGTACAGCTTACCTCAAAACTTTATCACCTAGGAACGCACGCCCGACTGTGCGTCGGGCCTGGAAAGGCTGTACACACACTCGACGTACTTCCTTTGTTTGAAAACAATGCACATCGACCCGAATCCGCACTGCCTATCTGCTCTCTGATCTCTGACGCTGTGTAACACTTCATTCCTGCCACCGTAACATATTACGCAGACATGCTGTGTTCTCATCGTCTTACACATATCCGTCAATGCAGTCTCCTTTGCTAACATAGTCATTCACTCTGTTAAAGCAAGGCGTCTATCAGCTTGTAGGTGTTCAGTAGAAAGTGGAGATACTTAACGCTAAAATTTTAGCTCCAAGTCATACGGCTAACAGAGTTGCCAAAGATCGGAAACTTACGTGTTTCACGACCACTACAACAAAAGAGATATCACAAAGGATCACCGGGAAACTGGGCCGTATGATTCAGAATAAATGTTACGTTGATGTAGAATTTCCTGTCTACAGTTCCATAGAAAGTATCTGAATGAGTTTTCCATGTGAAGTAAGGACGTTGTGTTTCTGGTTGATTAGTGCAAAAAAGTGCTTCGGGCTTGGCAGGGATAGTCAGGGTCGTACGAATGGGTACATTTTGTTCGTAACTGATAACGTCAATCCTCAGACGTGATTATTTCTTAATTTTTTAAATTTCTTATCGTTTCACAAACCACGTTAACCGGCTGGCGTTTAGTTTGAGATGAGCATCCCCAGACTTGTGTTGCATTGTCAGACGCAGAATACGACCAATAGAAAGTGTAATTGGCCCAAGCTGCTCACATGTGGTGGTGGTTTTGACGGCCGACTTACATGTTTTGGGATATGTCCTAATGGATGCTTCCCTCGTCTGTCGACTGTGTCCACCACTATGTGTGAAGCCTCTGTGGTTCCAGTCGCTGTCATCTGACAACCTGAGGCAAGTTGTGTTCACTATGACTGTTTATGAACGTTTCTATTGTGATACTCTCGTTAATTCGTGGATCGATACGAAGACTGACCCTGTCTTATAGTCTCTGTTTCAGCAGGCTAACCTGCTGAAACGCCTGCTTTTCACTAGCAGAGTTTCGTTGCTAGGGTTGGTCACCGTTCCCACTTTCCAAGACATTCTACCGAAGAACTTTGTGCAATCTACTGTTAGAGGATCAGATGTTTTTTTTTAAATTTTTCGAGGGACTGAACTTCATCTACGGTTTGGAGAACAAACTGTGACAAATCAGTACTTGCCTACCGGGGATGTTTCACTCCTACCTGAATCTTTTCGGACAAATTCAACTGGTCACAAATGTGTGTGTTCAATGTAGGCAAAACTTAAGTCTGTGCATTAATCAGCCAGTTGCAGACCACTGGGTGAGCTATGGGTTTCAAGACTCCGTTCAAGGTTTTGATTCTCGTACAATGAGGTCCCGGGAGTTGAGGACAGAAGTGGAATCGATGCCAGAAGAACGACTTTGTGTTCACTCCTGGTGTACCTGAAAGATCTGCTGTCGGTTGAAAGACCTCATAAATACGTGCACAAAATAAAATGCGTGCACTGTTCACAGGTTCTTATTCGACGTCATCATTCCAAAACAATCTTCACTATTAGGTCACGACTCCGCAGTTATCACTCTCGCATAGGCACATGTCCTGGGATTGATTCGGAAAACTTATCATTGATCCGGCAAGGGTTTAGAACCAAATAGGAACGTAACATTGCAGGCGTCCTCCCAATCACGAAAGTCGACGATGCTGTAGTTAGAAGTGAAATATATCCTCTCTTGTGCACGTTAACCATTCTTGGATCAATCTCACTAGCTCGAGCCAATGACCGGCTATAGTCCACACTCAAGCAAACAAGGCGCCCGTGTTGATTGCGAAAAGTTCCGATTTTCCATCCCCATGGGACTAATTGAAAGTATAGACAACCTAAACGATCGCTTCCCTGGTCTACATTAGCGTCTTCATATCTGCATGCAGTCCTTCAACCTGAATCATTAATTCAAGCATAGTCATGACCATTTTTCCGTGTACACACGTGTAGTTTGTTCCTTTCAGATTAGAGTGTGGATTCATATTTTCTCTGTCGCAACCACCTGTAAGTTTTACTTGGTTTACCCACTCCAAACAAGACACCTGATTAAATCTGAAACGTCACGAATGAACATTACTACCGGTTGTTGAGATTTTGTTCTCACATCTTGTACTACCATTCGGTCCTGCTCAATGTCAGGTTACTGGCGTTGTGGCTAACACGTTGGTCTTACAATCACGAAGGCCGGAGGGCAAACTCCGATCCACACAAAGATATGCACTACTGATGAGCAAAATTCGAATCTAGCGTTTCCTTTCGAAGTGGGTTAGCCGGAAAGCTTATCTGAACACGAAAGCTGTGATCAAGGGTGGTTTGTGTTCAATTTGAAATATATGCTGTCATTCGGGTTCAGGAATACTTCAGAAGATTGAGTTGTTTTAGCGATTCTGATGTTATTCGCCCACTGTTCATTAGATTTTGCTGTCTTTATTGACGCACACACACCGTGCATACTACTTCTCTATCAGTAAGCTAGTCACACTACTTGTAGGTGGTATGAGTCATAGATGACCTTATAGGTAACACATGTGAGATGTAAATCAAACATCAAAGGTTGCTATCAGACAAATCAGCTCGATATTGTTGCAGTTTAGAAAATAGCGATCGTGAGAAAACATCTATCTTATTCACTCCATGTGCCAATCAGTAACAAAGAACTGGAGTGCTGATGTTTTGAAACTCCCAGTCCTGTGCAATGATGATTACTAGATCTGACGTCACTATGATTTGTGATACATTTCTTTTTTAAATTGTGGTAAAAGGGGAATTTATCCACCACTTTCATCTGGCCATATCTGGGGGTTTATACATCAGCCGTCATTTTGTATCTATCGAAACCGGTTCGCTATATCATTCCCTAGACGTGTTTTTGTGCTGCGAACTTCATGGTCAAACCAGCAACTGGATTAGCCAAAAAATGGTCTGCTTCCATTATCAGAAGTGCCGGATGCAGTGCTTAATAACTCGACACGTGTGCCTCTGACAGTGGCTTAGAGTTCAGCAACCATTACTTAATTGATACCCATCTGTATAGGAAAACTTGCAGTAGGATTATAGAATGAACAAACTTATTTCAACTCACAGAAATTGTCACTAATCTTTGGTGATTATCTTCAGTGTGCGATCTCTGGTGCAAACAAATCACGTTTGCTATCACTAAGATGGTTGATATTGACATTTGGGATTTCGGTAGTCCATTATTTTTGTCTATGGGCATATCGTTACACATTGCGGTTCCCTTTGATGCGTCTATTAGATATAACGTCTGTGAACTGGCATATCTGACCGCAACCACTGACGCTTACGTGGTGCGTTTCTCACATGTAATCCCTTCAAGTTCGTTTGCAGTTTCAGACATGTACATGTAGCACTGTTATAGTTTCATAACAGAGAGACAGCGGAGCGGTTACTGCGGTTCGCACCCTCGAAGACGATAGAAACTGATAGTGGCGAACAAACATCATTTTTCCACGACATGAAATGTCTCGCCAACATATTTTGCAATATTTTCTGGGACATAGTACGGCTTCATGTATAACGGAGTTCAGCAGGCATTTGAAAGTAAAGCCGTAGGAATACTGACCACTCAAATGCATGTACACATGCTTTCTTGTGCATATCAGTTACCACCACAGTCTCTTGTTAATGCACAAGTTTGTCTATATTCACGGAGATGATTTGAACTTCTTGATGATCGTAAACTCAGTGAATCGATGAAGCCTTTGGTTTTCAGTTGCAACACTTATTCGGAGGGTCACTGCTGGTTTAATTGAGGTCGATACAATGCTAACTGTTCAGCGATCACTGAAGCTGTTTTTTATGGCTTGTCACGAAATTCTGACCGTGTTGACGGTGCGGTAAGCGTTTTACGGACTGAAACTGGCACGCATTCACTAAAGTGACGACTGCGTGGTCCTAACTCAAGATTGGACCTTGGGCCTTAATAGTTCCTTGAACGGTGGTGGTCTGCATGACCAGTTAGGTTGCGTAAGATATGCTTTCTTTATAGGCCGTGAGATGAATTTTCAGCACAATAATGGGATTATCCCTCGCAGGCTGTGCTTTGTACCTTATGAGTTGTAACGAAGTACTCGAGAAATACATTACACCAGAAACTTTGTGTTTAAATCTTTCTGCGTCATCATGTTTCATTATTGAATACGCTCGACTACCAACCACACGGTGGAGAGTTAGAGCCCAGTTTCTCCAACTACTGTCGTATAGGATCAGGGAGCTTGCCAATATCCAGCTCACGTACAGCCTTGTACAACGACGAACACGTTTTGTTGTAAATGCTAGAGGCTTTTCTGACTAAGGGCAATCGGATATTTCTACACCCAGAAGGTCATATTCTTTCCTTCCCTGACCTGAAGCAAAAGGACACTCTAACGCTCGATTGCAAATTTTTATGAAGTACGTCGTCGTGTTGTTCAATGAATCCACTAATCTAAACCATTTCAGAGAAGTTTATGTTGATTATTGGACCAAAGGTACCAAGTGACTGGGTTATCATAGACTGCCGCATGTGCCAAATAAATGAAGCCTACCTCCAGAAGCGTGTAACGGGAAAAGCGTTGTATGAGCCGTATGTTGCTGTTCAACTGTCCACACACGATTATGATCGGGTGAGATCAGCTCGGTTTGGTCTGACGACCACGTGAAAGTAGGTTGTATCGTTACCACGGTATTTTCCTGCGGCCATAACGATGAAACCTTTCGGTTTGCTCCTGCCCACTTGCCGCCTTCTAGATGTCTAGATAGATCGCATTTAGCCAATTTGGATATCTATTATAGTGATCTTCTGTTCTGGCAAACTACTTCTTTGATTCGACTTACTACCTTTCGAGGGATGATCGCTAAGCTCTCAACAGCGATCATTTAAACAGAATTGAATTAATAAACGGAAATCTGGACAAACCTGGTGGTGTGCATTCATGCCGTGCTCGGCGATTGATACACAGCAAAACAAAATTCCGTCGGATGTTCACATTTAATGGCTTGTGGATCTGAGCTAGGAGGGTGACCAGGAAATTTGTAGTGTGGGCTATTTTTCGATCGAATGGGTTATTAAAACCCTTAACTGATTCAGCCGTGTTGAACAGTGTTTTCCGATATGAGCAAATCCTAAGAATGATAAAGTTTTATCTACGTAGTAGCGTTTCTATTCCATAGTGTTGATTGTGAAAATTTTCCATTTTCCATCTGCCCTTGGTTAACAATGTACGATTTGTCTGCAGGCAATCGGGCACTTGAGAAGTTTTGTAAATCTCAACTAGGTCTGGTTCAAGATGTTCTTACTACATCTAGAATAGACCAAATTCCTTTTCCCTCCCTGGCTCTGCTGAGCTCCCTGACTCTTTTGGTGATCTGTCGCTAAACGTTTTCAGCACTCCTGATAGGAACGGTATACCAGTGTGCTCGGTTCCATGTGTAGGCGGTTTATGAAGCTTAACGTATTAGAGATGGCTTCATGGTGGATGGTCCGAAAAATTCCCTACGCGTAATGCTACTTCGAACAAAGGCTCGTCGATTAAAATATATGCAACAGAGAATACCTATTAACACAAACTATCCAGTGCGAAGCAGGCAAACAACGTGTTGTTAACTGAAACTTTCAATTCCGATTTTACTCAGACTATACCGGCTGATGTTTTCCAGGCAAATAATATGTGCTATTTTGCTAGTTAGCATATGTCATCTAGTGAATGACTGTTTTGGACATCATTCTGATACTCGTTCGCAGGCCATGAGTTTGATTTTCTGATGTGTTTGATGTTGACGAAACCCAACAATGACGAAGTGGCCGTCCACCGCTGTATCGGTGATGACGGGGACCACGTGCCTGTAGGAGTCAAACGTGAAATTCTCTGAAATAGAGTGTGACCCTTAATGAGTGCTCGGAAAAAGGATTACGAAACAACAGTAGGCTGGTCAGCCATCAACCATTTAGAGATGTAGTCGGAAAAGATCAAACCTGTTTTTTTATGGGTATGCATCAATACAGAACAGGCTACTGCCATGATTATTTTATTAGGTTGTGTAAACTTAAGTGCCAATAACGATTGACTGTTTGGATCCCAAATGCTCTGTAACATATTTTCGCATGCGGTCAGTGGGCATGTTTTTACATATCAGATTGTGGAAAGGTGGTCGGTGTCTACACAGCATGCGCTTCATAGTTCAATCGGTATAAGGTTTGCCTATTCTTATACGCATGCTGTTTCTATGTTTCTTTCGAATCTACCTGAAGCTCTGATTTCTCATACTAGAATCTTTTCTACAGTATCTCGCATTGTTTTGTATCATCCCATCGTTTGTTTGTTTTGTTCCAGTGTGCGATGATATCGTAAAGCGAAGTATCGGGCGTATTGTAGAACAACACCAACTATAATCGGGCCGCCTTTCGTTTACACATGTACTGTGTGCTCATCTTGCCTATGTTTCCCTTTCCTCCTAACTCTTACTATATTTATGAACACTGGTTGGTTTCTAACCCCTTGCCTATTAATAACCACACTCTTGAGCAAAGCGTTAATCGCCCGCTTGTTTTCGAACGGCTAAACATGCCTCTGATGCCGTCCCCATCTACCAGGAGTCCCTGCGCAGCATGCCAGCTTGTTTAGCTCGTTTCGTATCCGCTTGGATTGCAGAACGTACATTTATGAGTAGCTATCTTGAGCGTTTCCCACGTCACCTTGCATTTTGCAGGCTTGTCCGATCCGCCCACTCCTCTTTAGTTGCGATAGTTGATACACTTGAGTGGGGGGTGGGGGCGGACAGCTCGTAAGTCTCGGGTATCTCGGAGTGAAACGCCTGTCAAATGATAGGCTGACTGATACTGAGCATGCGGGCTACACTACTTTACCTAGTTTTACAGATAACTCGCTGACCATATTCAACCAACTACATGATGTGGGTGGTTTGTATGGTGTAGACTGTTGAGAATTTGCTACCTTCCGGAACGAAATAAAAAGCAGAACTTGTGGTTCGAAGCAAGTTTTATTTTTTGGGGTTTCTAACGGTTGTTCTTTTTTTTTTATAGAAAAAATGCGTCAGTAAAATAAAGAGTTACAATTAGTGCCGACGCTTTGACTTTCCTGTCGGTCGGCTTGGCTCCGCTAACAGCTCGCTTGTTTTAACGCGTGACACAATTAAGCAACTTGTTTTACTGTGATGCTTGTTATGGCATAATCCGATGATAACTCAACGTGCTATTTTGATTGATCAACGCCCTGAAATACTAATCTGCGCGCGTTTTCGACAGTGATTAGCCATAGCCCTTTGCGAATTCCCAGTTGACTTCGTGTCGATGCGTTCGTCCAATCCACTCCTCATAAATAGTCTACTCTTTCAAGGTGTAAAGTGTTATTACATGATTAAGTTTACACTGGACGTGCCATTATTGTTTCAGGTAGGTCATTGTAGTCTGCCGTTTGTTCCACCTACGTGGATGGTGTAACCTTATCAGCATGTAATATTTATTATTGATGATATGTTTGTGAGAATTGTGCCAACACATATTGGGTTTGCTAATCTTTGTCATTGATGGCTTCCCAGACACATCCGATTGTGTTTGAAGAATGGAGTTAGAATGTCTGTTTATTTGTGTCCAGGTTTGCTGTATGAATGAGCGACTTGGCCCGTTCTTGCTGTAAAATAGGCTTTCAATGTTCGACCACCGTTATCTCCATCAGTTAATTTGTGTCAACCGGGCTGTGTGTGTGTGTGTGTGTGTGTGTGTGTGTGTGTGTGTAATTAACACGACATTGGGAATGTGCAGTTTTTGATCTTGAACTACACGATGCTGACGCTGTTGCATATGACAACATCTTTACACATTTGCACTTGCTTGTTACTCCACTGTTTCGTGGATTGCCTTGATGACCAGTTTTAACCGGGCTACAGTTTCCACCGATAAAGCTGATTTATCACAATAATGACGATGGTTTCGCTTGTGAAAACACATTTGAATGGTCGCTCCTTTGATTCCTCAAAATCCAAGCTGGAAGCTTACATTTTTTCTTAATGTAGACATAAATATCAATTTTCATTTGATTTGTTCGTGTTATCCCGTGAAAAAGTTGTCACACGTTGTCCCGTATGAGGTCTGCGGTTAAATTTATTACCCCCCGAGTGCGTTTTCTTGCCGAACTGAAATAACCTGTTGTCTTGTTATCCCAGACGTAGCCGTTAATTAGATTGTATGCTATCTAGGGTTTGATTGAATGCTTACCGGACTCATAAAAAATACAGTGGACTCTGAAAGCTTTAATTTGCTCATCGTTTTTGATCTCAACATCAAGACTGCAAGTCGCTGACAATTGTTGCTCTCATTTTCCTCAGGTGCCACGAGTTCAGACCGTTGGTCACGGTTGTCGAGACTGACTATTCTGGAATCTAAGTTAATTGTGTTTAATCACATGATCGCATAGAATATGGTATGCCTCATACTTGTTTCCTGTAAACAGTGCGTCGACTCGCTGTTGGATTTGCACACGTTGACGGCAATTGATTGATTCCGTTTTGCGCACAGATGATCAATGTGGAATCCCTGCCACCATCTTCAAACATTTATTTTCCTCTTAAGTTTAACGTTCCGGTTGTAATGTTCAGTATGAACTTCAACAAGAATCCCTCAAAAGACTTTCATTATGCTGAACTTCTTCGGTTCGAATGTAATCTCGTTAGTACCCTCCCAAGGCGTTCTGCTGCACCCCACGTTTGGAATGTATGTCCACTTCATCTGGTAATTTTTTCCAGATAGATGTCCATGCTTCTATATCCGTATCAGCAGAAAGGATCTCTCTAGACGGACTTTCCATCGTTCAGTTAAACAGTTAGATGTATGTTACGTAACGAAATGTTGAGAATGAAAAACCGTTCACATAGAGCACACAAGCGTATCTAGCATCGAATTTGAGACGAACTTTAAACTGGGTTGTAACTAAATTGAAAAAAAGGGCCGAAATAGCCAGAATGCAACACTGTTTTTCAAGCGTGTGAGTCAACAGTACAATTCATCGACGTATACAAAATCCTTCTCTCACAGACTCCTAATCGTTTCTTGCATGCCTCTCTCAGGCTGTTTGAGGTTTTACATCAATTTTGTATCATATTCTTCCGTCCAGGCCTAATATTCTGAAGATTGAAATGAATCGGAGCCGGTTGAAAATCCTAGTTACTGACGAAGACGAAGCCACAGTAAGCCGTATAGTGTTTATCAGTTTCATGTTAGTTTTTGCTCTGCTTAAGAATTCAGAACCGCAATCGTAGCATGTGTGCAAGTGTACCAGGTCTACACTGTTTATATTTGGACCACTGCCTTTAGCTGCAAATATTTTTGTCTGTGTACTCTCCTCCGATTCCACTAGGCTTCAGACTCTTTTTGACCACCGTTAGGCCATTCTTAAGTATCGCTCCCTTACTGCAGTTCTCGTAACACTCAATGGTGACACCGTATCACAGACAGTGTTGTATCTGCACTCTTAAAGTTGTTAGTTCTTGTGGGTTCCCGGTGTTTCAGTGTTTGTTCTTAGATTTTTCATGCACTTGGAATTTGCCGTTTCGTGCGTTGTGTTTCAAAGGTCAATCCAACCGTAATATTCGGTGAGTACGGCTCAGTGCTGAACATTTGCATTCGCCGTGTTTATTATCGTTTTTCTGTCGAGAGCTAACTGAAGGCCTTTGAACCGCTTCAGAGGGATCTGTATGCACCTAACGCCTGTTTTCTGAGGTTTATGGATTGATCAGGAACTTTTTGTTCACCCTTCCACCTGGACATGAAGAAAGTTGCATCTGAGTAGACATGTCATACCGTGACAAGATTCTTCTGAAACGGACATTTAGGAATCCAGTTTTTCGGTTTTGTAAACCATGGTGCTCAGGCTGATTGAAATCTAACGATGAAACTGGAAGTGTTTCTGTTAAGGTCGATTGATAACATGTTGGTTTAGAGAGGAGTGTTCTGTCAATAAAGAGTGACTGGTTTCTCCGTCTTTACCTGGTCTGCATTTAACCGTCCTTCGCTTATCGCAGTCTGAAGATTGAACCCATCAGAGTTTAGATGGGGTATCCTGATCAGTCTCGAAAGATACTTCCCAAGACGTTTCATAGCATAAAATGTTTCGTTTTCAGGAATCCTTTGTGAATCCTCCAATTGGTGTTGACCGCACTGGAGAGTTGATTTTAAGGTTTGAAACCCTTAGTTATTGAAACCAGTGCATCCCTTCGTTTTCTGTTCACACCACGAGTTGTTTTTGGCTGTTTTGCCCGTGGGCACACCTATGAACAATCAATTATCGGCATTTTAGCTTAAGAATTATTTTGGATTCTATCGATTTTATTGCGCCATAGTGTTTTTTCTGTCAACCCATATGTGCAACGTCATGATTTCTACGCAATTTTCCGATGTTTTCACGTTATGCCAAAATTCAAGTAAAGGCTTGCACTCGATACATGGCGGGTCCAAACGGGCACGTATTCCTTAGTGAACTATGGTCTTCGTCAAGCTTACTCTGACTTGCATCTCATCGTCATATTCCATGCCTGTGGTGTTTTTCAGTAGATGCCGATGGTGAAAGTGATTTCTTTCTTTCTGACAGACGCGAGGGGTTGTTTAGAAACACCGTTCTTCCCAATTCTGCCACCACACATCATGCTTGTTACATTAGAGCCTTGGTTTGTAACAATTCTGCTTTGTGAAACAATTTGTTCCTTTCAGAAGTTTGAAAAAAAGAGTTAGAACATGAAAACTGGTAGATGCAAGCACACAATGTGATGTCATCATCATCGTAACAGCTATGAGCTTAACCAAAGATACTGTGGCTCCGGCCGCCGCCCACCTCAACAGTGACGTGGAGTATCCCAGAAGGAAACGTTACTAAGAAGGTCGATAAATACCGAAAAAAGACTAAGCGGAAGAACTAGAAATGGTATGGATACGGCACGCCATTGACTTCGACACATCGCCATCTCGGATAGCGTCTTTAACCAGCGGTTTGAGTGATCACGAGAACCCCATCCAGACAGACGCCTGCCCACTTTGCTCAGTGGACCACGTTGTTACTTGAACAATGTGATGTGACACCGACAGACTGGTCCTCTTTGATTGAGGGCACTGGTAGCTTTTGGGTCCTAGAATACTCACAACACAAACAATCCCATACTGCATCGGCCGTCTCGCAGTATAAACCGGGTCGCCCTATCTGCTGCATACAGCAGGGTGGATAGGCGAAAACATGCTACTGCTGACCCCTCCCCCACTGTCCTATCAAATTTAGCTCT
>QNGE01004212.1:55307-65965 GCA_008508345.1 Paragonimus westermani
CAACACAAGGAGTTTTACGATTCGCTTAAGGCGATCTTCGGTCCGTCTATCCAGTCTACTAAAGCACTGGTAGACGTGGACACCGGTTTTTCTTGCAGCCAGCCGGAAGACATCATGGGAATATGGCGCAAACACTTCGGCAGCCTGTTAAACCGCCCTACTACAATTGATTGGGCGACTGTTAACAGTCTGCCGCAACAGGACGTCAAATCTTCGCTTGCTCTCGCCCCCGACTTGCTGGAGTTGCAGAGGGCGATTGGTCAACTGCGCAACGGGAAGGCTGCAGGCGAGGATGGGCTGCCAGGTGAGATCATGAAGAATGACGGTCCGGCGTTGGAGCGCGCTCTGCTCCAGCTGGTTCACTCCATTCGGTAGCACGAGCCAATGCCGCAAGACTTGTTCAAAGGCAAGGGTAACAAACAGTGCGCCGCAAGCTACCGAGGTATCCGCCTTTTGAGCTGCGCAGGCAAAGTGCTTGCCAGAATCCTCCTGAACCGATTGAATGCGACCGTTTTGGAGGTGAATGTTCCCGAGGATCAGTGTGGATTTTGAGCGAGTCGGAGTACGATCGACATGATGTTTGTTGCTCAATAGCTTCAGGAGAAGTGCCGGGAACGGAACCAGCCTCTGTATGCCCTGTTCGTGGACTTCATCAAGGCCTCCGGTTCCGTGAGCTACGAGGCGTTGTGGATGGTGCTTGGTAAGTTTGGATGTCCAGGTAAGTTCGTCAGTATGACTAGATTGTTGCATGAAGGCGAAGGTGCAGTCGTGTGGATCTACCTCTGGCGATTATGGAATCGTCACTGGCGTGAAGCAGGGTTGGTTTCTAGCCCCAGCCCTATTCAACTTATTTTTGACTGCCATCGTAACAGTTGCTTTTCAGGACTCTGGAGAGGATGGTGTTAAGGTAGAGTACCGGACAGGTGGGTGCCTACTGAATATCCGACGTTTTGCTGCCCGAACTCAGTCATATTCGTCAACGATGCACATGCTTTTGTTTGCAGATGACAGCGCGTTGCCGGCACGTAGTGAAGGGGAACTGTGGCGCCTGGCTACAGCGTCCGCGTCGGCAGCATCGAAGTTTGGTTTAAACATTAACACAAATAAGACGGGCGTCCGAAAGCTCATCGAGCAGTTATTGCTCGGCCGCGAGCGGAAGCGTGCGCTACACAAGGGAACCATTGGTGCCATAGGTCGCGGTGAGGTGATTAAATGGCGTTGCGATGTGTGCGGCTGCGATCGCACTGGCCGTTTGGGGTTAGTAGGTCCCCAACGTACTCATAGTACACCGTCGGCGAAGAGACGACGAGTACGTTAGTCTCAGACCAGGTAGGTCATACCAGTTAATGACCGTTAATGACTGCATCGGCCAATAGCCTGGCGGTTGACAATTAATCCGCTCCTCTTCAGAAACCCGGGTGTATGCAATCTCCTACCCATTCGTTTTATCGGCTTTGTTGGTGTAATGTATGATTAATGCTCTGTCTGGCATTTTGTAGTTCAATGTGAACTTTGTTTTTCACCCTAATCTTCTCTGGGATGCACTACCCTGCGCTCCTATATTGCAATGCTTCTTGTATTACAATTCAAAGGTCTTTATTCTTAGTTTAGATCTCGTCAATGTAGCCTTTCTGTTTACTTTCCGAGAGATAAAGGCTTCCTTTCCCTGCTAGCCAATCAGTTGACATACCAGCATTGACCGGCTGGACACAAAGGCCCCACTGCTACACCTCCCGGTGTTGTTCTTTCGGGTTTAAACTGGATATGTGGTGTGTTGGTGGAAGCGCAAGTGGTTCGGGGCAAGCCAATTGCAGTGATGGCTAAGCGCAGGTGTCCTTTGGCTTCGGTCACTGTGACAGGCTAATCCGAATCGGATACCGCCAACCGTGTGTGTCTAACGCGACATTGGGTTTTCAGGTATTTTCCGATAAGTGGGATAACAGAAATAGTCAGTGTCAGCTGGTTGGGTCATGTGTTGTGTATGCTGATGGAACGTTTGATGCACCATCCATGATTCAGTGTGGTCGATGTTGGCTGGGAATATTTTCTAGGCGGCCAGGCGTTGCTGTGATCACGAGCTAAAGAGTTTCGACTTTTGCTGAGTGTGGTTGATGGTTGCCGTCTACGTGGTTGGGTAGTTTGCGATCATTCACGTCACTATTTGGAAACATCTTCTAAAGTATCAGTATGTTGCGGTCAGTGCGAGCCATTATCCGGCAGTTTATTGGTCTTTTTTAACCATCTTTTTTACTTTTTTAAATGCCATTTTTCTGATTTATTACTTTACTATCTTCAGTACTGTCAGGGCGTCAGTAACCACGAGTAAGGCTCATTGCTGATAATATTGAATACTAACCATTATCCCTGTAATCGGTTTTCTTCATCTGGAACGATCAGTTATTTCCCCGCTCATGCCAAATT
Source organism: Paragonimus westermani (assembly GCA_008508345.1). NCBI lineage: Eukaryota > Metazoa > Platyhelminthes > Trematoda > Plagiorchiida > Troglotrematidae > Paragonimus > Paragonimus westermani. The sequence goes on from QNGE01004212.1 coordinate 57,729, forward strand.
CCTCGCCTCCTCTTATGGTACAGAATGACTTCACGATTCTCTTGAATACATCATTACCGTTAATCGAAGAACTCCTACTGTCAGGTACTGGTCGTTCATAAACATTGAACGTTGCTCAGCGGTTTTAGTAGCCGAAATTCTGATTTATTTGTGGTATTGACTGTGTTATTGATGGTATTTTACAAATACGATCAATATGGTAAATAACAACGAGTCCGGTTTATATGTTTCGCGTTTTATTTCATCCCCAATGAGTTCTGCTGTTGCTTCTAGTTGTCGTTTGTGACACCGTCCCTTATTTGTTATTTCGGATATTGACAATGTTGTAGGGAACCGAATCTTTATGCCAAGTACGCCATGCCAACTCCAGTCTCCCCAGGTTGGTGTACCAAATATAGGGGCAACAATCAGTGGGTTGGTTTTTCGCAAAGTGAATTCTATCCCCCGATTCTTTCGTGGCGAGCTCCGTACGCGCGTTGGAATGTTAAACTTCTGTGTTCTTTTTGTCTGCCGAGAGTAAGATTTGAAATGGATAGTTCTTCAATGGGAGAATAATTTTCCCGTTTGTTTAACTCTTTCTGAACATTTCACAATCTTTATATGCGAACCGTAAGATTTTTTAAATTTCACTACGTCTTTATTTAGTCTGTTTCGACGCCGACGATAATGAGCCCGTCAAATTGTCTATCGTTCTATAGTACACTATGTATGTACAATCATTCTGCTGTGACTGACTTACTCTCTGTAGTCTGATGATAGTGATAATGGCGAATTCGTGGTCGTCTAGTGATTAAGGCCCGGTTCTCCGAAACACTTTTGTCGATTATGTGAAGTTGGATATTATCCAAATGTTGTGAAAGTGAATTTGGTTTGGGCATAATTGGGTCATTTGTGTGGAAAGACTTCGTACACAGTACGAGTTTCAAATCACATATTATCGACGTAAGTGAACAGGTTCACTTAGGATTTCGATACGGCATTCCGGAAAAAAGCTCAAATCCCTTTTGTTGGCACTACTTTTCTTTCAATCAGGTTGTACTTTGCATCATGTGGAACGCGTTATTCCACTCACTCATGTGTTGACTGATTTTTTAGGTTACGATTTATCGTCGCTCTCATTGTGCTGTTACAATTTTGGTGGTTACTACTGCACGGTGTTCTGAGTTTCACTAAGGCATTCTGTATGCTAGGTAGGGATTGTAACAGATAGACGAACGTGTTCTCGACTATTCATTCAACCGCTACATTTATATACAGTTAGATCTAACTGGCTTATTACAAAAGAAGTAAGTTGTATTCCGTCACATCACACTCGTCCATTGTTTGAGCTACGCAATTCGGTTTTCAATACAGTCGGCTCGTGTCCAAGGCACGCGCGGACGAAATGTTCTCGATGACATCCTACTGTATCTAATGTGGTCTCGATGGTGCAGGCTGTTCTCTTTCACGACATGCGAAAACCATTCTGAAGGCTCGTTTAGCGTTTGCTTGATGCCGTTCTCGACCAGATGCATGAGAATGGTGCTACCAACAGCTCATGTTTCAACATGCCTCAATCAACTTAGATGATGTTCCCAACATTTTGAGTTACCGTATTGATTGATCCATAGAACTTATTTATCGACGCATCTAGAATCCTGCGATATAAGCACCCAGTCGTACCTAGTTCCACGATTATTTTATCAACCGTTGGTGATTAGTAGGCTGCAACGGTCAGCCGTCTATGATGATACCGAACAACCCCGTTGCTTTGTGTGTGTCCTACCACATTAAGGGCGGCTAATTTTTATATATAACAAAATATCGCTCAATAAATTATTGCAGTCGTCTTTACTATAGTGCCAAATTTCCATCTGTCGGGTGAATAGATCAATAACTTTTCTTCATTTGGTGCCAGGATAACCCTGTTGTATTCATTGAAATCCGCTTTGTGACGCCCGTTTTTTGAACTCGTAATCCACAAGGCAAGCCATATCATCTGACGCGGAATAGCACGCATTTCTAGTGTGCCTTACTTAGTAGTCAGTGATCCATTTCCATCAAACTGAACGTCCCTCGCATGTAATCGGTTTTCACAGTCAGTAATGGGGGTGCCAATTAGATTTTTTATTGCTGGCGCTCGTGTGCTTCACAAGAGGCTGTTTTTAGACATCAGGATTGCAGTTTTGATGAGATGATTCCCTAATTTCTACTTCGGCCAGCATTTCCAGAAGTGGTTACACCCATCTGCTTGTAATGTACCGTGCTCACCCTGTGTTTATACTATTCTCTTCTGTCCAATTCGATAAGCTTCGGTGGTGCCAAACAGCAAACGATTTTGAGATTCTAAAGGGCGAATTCGATATCGAGTCTATTCGCCGAGCCTTAAAGTCCATATAAACTTACCACGTGGTTAGGCTGAGTGCTGTGAATGCCATGTGATTTTGTGTCACGCTGAACTCTGCGGGTGTCACAACCGTCTGTCGTGAAATGTGTATAAAGTGAGCATGCGGTAGCTTGGAGTTAAGACGGGAAGACACTTACCAATCTGTTGATGATTGTAAATCGCGTTCGCCTCCCATGATAGGGTTTAGTGTGCATTAGAATTAAATGGCGAAACGGGTCGGGAAAACCGTAGATGACTTTTTGGGTACACTAGTAGTCGAGTCGTTTGTTTGCATGATAAACTTGTTATAACTTGTCCAAGTCTAGACTCCCTTTTTTAATCCCTGAACTAGGGCTGTTAATTTCATTTACCATGGACGTGTGACAATTTAGGATTAACTGTGGATGATGATTCTGTAGTTACTGTCTCTATCAGGGCATCCTAATCATTGTTAAGATCTACCGTCAAAATAACAACCGGGAAAGTCGACACGCATTTACCGGCATGAGTAATAAGGCTAAACTTAATAGTAGCTTGTCTGTCGATCTGAATTTTTGAAAAACTGTTTATGAACAGTTGTGGACATTCAATGGTAAGAAAATACGCAGAGAGATGACGGGTTATAGGTGATTTGTTTGACTAAACTCATTTCGGTCGTTCGTGATCATTCGATTCAGGCTGCCTGATGCCCGCAAGGTGTGTGATGTGCCACATCACATTCCCAGGATGTGTTGTCCGCTGTGGCGGGCAGTGCTGCTCGGTTGGCTATCCTGTTATCTCCGGGTACCCCTGGTTGTCGCGCTGAGGTCAGTGTCCAGATGTTCACGTCCCGTTCTGCTTTATGTGAGTCGTAGTACGTGTTCGCGCTCACGTTTAAGTCCCGACCAAATACGTTTCTGAAACAGCAGATGGATAAATTTGAGATTACTGGTAAATAGTACGGGGTCTTTGGGTGATACGAATTGAGCATTACACAACTGATCGCACTCTTGTGGACAGTTCAAGCAGACCCTTTTGGAATAGGCATTATATTTGAGTTTCGCTCTTAGTGGAGTTCAGCAGTAGTGCATAATCTTGTGACGACTGGAAATAGAATCCCGGTCACACTTTCATAAGGCAACCGTGTTGACCACTTAGCCAGCGAACCCACATTGGACACGATTTACTTGTCATATACGAGCACTCAGCCACATTCGCTTATGAGTAATGTTTAGTTTTCCGGACCGTATCCAGAAGAAATACGGTAACTGTCTCGTTAGCTCCAGCGGACGACTCCACAGCTGTAACTTTTCTTCAAGTTGAAATCACAGAAATCGTTAAACTTGATGGGTAGCATTTTGTTTACTGTTAGGAAATTTTGGCCGGTGACCGTTAATTGAAAGAATGTGAGTAAGAGTTCTCACGAAGCAATTCGGTCGTACCTAATAGGAGTTCAGTGAAACAGTGGTCACCACCATATGGCGTGGCTGCTGGCGGTTAAAAGGAGCAATAAGGTTGCCAGGTAACGAGGTAGTCGTGGACTGTGAAAATTTCGACCACCCCGGTAAACTTGATTGGCAACTCCTCCCATTCGTGTTGAGGACTGTTCGTCCATGCACACTACCGATCATAAAGTCTTCCAATCATGCAATGTGGCTGTCACTAGCGAGTGCCTGTCTCTAAATTTGTTAGTCTTCATGAATTTCTAGTGCTATCAGTTTTTTTTCATTTCTATCCATTAATTTGTCGTTTCGTGGCCTACTGTCAGGATCCAAAATATTCAGATCCATAGTACCTGCCGGCGCGAATAACAGCTGAAAATGTATGGGTACCCCTAGCAAAAGCAGGGAAACGGGTTACATCGGGACTTATTTGAGAAAATAACAAAGTCGTATGAAGTTAACAGGGAGAAATGCAATGTCTTATCACACTCTCCTATAAGGGTATTTCGTTTGTGGGGCGCTCCTTTAATCTATACGATATCTTCTGTACATTCTCTGTGAACAGTCCCAGCAGCTATGCATTGTTCATGATGCACTGGTTGTTGAATTATACATTTTCTATTGGATTTCTAGCTACTGCACACCAGAATACACCAGGTGTGCGACTGGGAAATTGTTCAAACGTATGTGACATCGTTCGGCCTGATGAAGTACCTGAGTAAGCAAGTCAGTAACGAGCGCTGTTTAGTATCTAGTGGTTGCACGTTTCGTAACGAGCGGTGGCTTGAATTGGGTGATGGTACCTAAATACGCCGCTTTCTTCGGCGTTCGTGCAACCGTTTCACGAAACGCAAAAGTCACACAGTTTAATGAGCTGTATTTGTATAAACAAAAATTCGGGAGTAACTACAGTGTGAGTAACGATCAGGGAGCAGTGATATTCTTTTGTCATAGACCGTTCACTAGTTTCAAAACTCCATCAAACATCTCAAACAGGCTTCGCGCGAGCCTGCGTACGACAAAGTTTAGTAGACGTATTTCTTCACAGAGTCGAAGACCTTCCAGAATCGGTTGCCGAATTTGTCGTTTGTATCATGCGCTCTCTAATTAACATAAAACACCTCCAAAACTTCTCACTCGCGTGACTGGAAGAATCTCTGGTTCTTTTAAAACTTCTGTTTTTTTGTCAAATTGCAGCTTTCTCTCTGTTCGACAAAGCCAACTCCTACTCTTCGTATCATTGAAGTTCGTTGCTGCCATTCAAAAGAATTCAACGGATTGTCTCTTTCCATACGGCCCACTACCATGTTGTCCAACACAGGTTTTAAGCCCCTGCTATGACAGGTTGCAATTTGCCTTGGCACTATACAATGCTGAATAGCGTTTATCGCGAATAAAATGTTAATTAACTGTTTCCAAGCATTATAGATACAGAGAGTATTCTGGGGGCAACATTTCAAGGCCTGTGTTCATACTCAACACGCCCATTGCAGGTGAACTCCCTACTGACAAGTTCATATCATCGATGGCTAGTCTCCGTCGTGTTGAGGATTGGCTGTCTGGACCTGGTTGTAAACCACTTTGATGGTTCATTTTTCTCAGTTTCCTGCACGTTAGCGAATTCAGCCCAGTGGACGACGACATCTCTGTGGCACTGGTCAACCACAGTGCGAAAGCATGAGCGTTTGATTCCCACTTTTACGCCTAATAAGTAGGAAAGTCCGGTTGTCAGGATGATCAGTGCGATGACAAATATGAACTGTTAGCTTTCCGTTAAGAGTGAATCAAACTGAACCCAGATGGCTGTTCTCGGTGTAAATTTTTGGTGCCTGTGGGAGCCAAATACTTTAACTGATGGCACTGCAAATTGGAGGACCACTGTAAGATTACGTTAGAAAATGAAAGTTAGAAGACGGACGAACTTGTATTTTCACATTTAATAGAAGGACGGAACATAGACTAGAAGACGAAGTAGTCGTTCTACTGCTAAAAGAAATTGAACCGGTACAAGCACTTCATTAGTTGCTTTTGAATGAAGAGTTTAGTTAAAGGGTGAGCAATAAGGAGCACTTTACAGTACAAGTATCGGCTTGTGCATGTGTGTGTTGAAACAGTTTTGTGTAATACGTATGCAATTATGTGGTCTTGTTTCCGGGTATTTCTAATTTTATGATGATTTTGTTGTTATTCTCTGCTTGTTCGCTCATTGTATCTGTTTGCTTGTTATAGTGATAAAGCTTGCTTACCAAGCGGGATCTAAGATATGCTGATATGGGATTTGGAGACTTCGAGTGCGACGACCTTGGGGAGGCTGGTTTGGTTTGCACTGTCCATTTTGGATCACGTAAGTGGTTTGTTTCCGTTACCTTGGTTATCGTTGAAAATTTAAGGTTTCGAAAAGCGATGGTGTTTGTCAATCAAAACTAATCAGAGGCCATCACTCACAAGCATCTTCCTCAGTGTTGACTGCAACACTGCGGCCTAGATGTCGTAAAATATGGTTTAGAAAAATGAGCCCTAGCCAAAAATACGATGGTTCGAAAGAGTGGGGCTTCATTTACAGAATCCTCTTGTTTAAATTCAAACGATCAGAATCAAAGTACCCACATCTTGCAAACAAACAACCGAATAATTTCGGAACGAGTTGTAAACAATCGATATTTTGTTTTATTGATCACGTTTCATCCGTGAAACAGCACATTCTTTAGGCCGGATGATACAGTTACAAAGGTGGTGATATTTAAGGTAGGCTAGATGCAAGAAACTAAACGAATCAGTAGGTGTGCATAGACGGGGATCAAAACAAGGTTGGAATTGCCAACTAAAACAGGTCAGGGACACATGAACAGCCAGACAGGAATGATATCGACATATTCTGTCGGATAGGTCGGTTAAAGAGTAAAATGTTTTCGGGAAAAAGTAGACGGGGCAATCGCAATCCCAGTTTATTAAGATTGTCGCGTCATCCAGCCATCAATGCAACTCACTTCGCTCGATACAAGACCGGTGATCGTCATGCACCAGAAAGTTCAGCCCTGTCAACTCTGATTACAAGCCACTTGGCCCTGACAATCTCGTTGACCTCTGCAACTAAGCGCTCAAGTGTAGTTTTAAACCCTCGTTTAATTACCTCGACATTTTCCAGATTAACTTGATGACCCGTATGTAACGCGTGACCAGCGAGTGCAGATTCTATGGTCATGGCTTAGTGCTCCAGCTGATTTCCGGGTGCTCTTCTAATGCCTTTTCAGTGTCCTTTCCTTCGTTCCAAGTTGTTGTGCTTACTGCCCAACATAAACTTGAGTGCAATCCTTGCACTTTATTCTATATACACACTTACTACTTCTCTCAACAGACAAGAGGTCCTTGAGGTGTACTAAGAATTTAAGCAATGTCGTCCCCTTTCGAAAACCTGCACTGATGCCTACTTCGCACAAGACCCTACGAATGGCCTATGAAGTCCATTCCTTGAATGGGATAACAGTAGTAATTTCTCATTCCCTTGATGTCTTTGATAATGGATTGAGCCTCTATCTTAATCACTTTTCAAGAAACTGCTTACGTTAACCTGTGTTCATTACCATGATCATTGCCTCCTGTGATATCTTCTGGTCACCCGGTTATATGTATAGATGCAAGCCTGTATGAAACATCAGGCTTGCAGTGCTACCACAAACCAGATGCCATTGAAAATACGAAGATCAAGGAGGCTGTAAACGCAGTTGATAAGACTGAACTTTCTGACACACTATCACTCTTAGATCGATCAAACTGACTTGCATTGCTGGAAGATAGGATGACAATCTTAACACATTAAGGCTGTGATTCTCCACCAACTGCACCTAGCATTGGTATTTGATAGCCACCTTGTAATCACTAGTACTTTCCACACGATGTTCGCTATCCTGTAGCACACTCATCCATGGTTGTGTGGCAATTATGCATTAGCGTGAACCACTGATGTATTGCTGTCTATGATGAACTGATGTATTGCTGTCTATGATGATGATGATAATGATGATGGCACACTTATCTATAATGGGCCCACAAAGTTAGTGCGGTGAGCAGAATGCTTCGAGAGTCAGTTTAGCTAACCCCCCACTTATACTGTGTAACCACCGCAAACATGTACTCTAGCACCCTGGTCTATAGAGTTAGGACCACCCACTGAAACTGAGGTCTGAAATCGCACTTCGGCTCTCTAAAGTAATAAGGCTGCTGGTCCAGATGATCTCGTGCCGACATTTCTCAAATAGGTGGGAGGGATGTTAGTAGAGGCTTAAACTAAGTTGTTTTCAATTACGTGGATGACAGCGACCATCCCTTCGTGCTGAGCCATTCGATAAAAGTTCCCATATCCAAGAAAGAACTTCGGGGCTCTTGCGAAAACTACAGAGGATTTAGTTTGACCCCGTTCATTACTACGATTCTGGCATCCAGCATAACTCGTC